>ML346289.1:0-167766 GCA_005239505.1 Nicotiana paniculata
TTAATTTTCTCTCTCTAGTTGCCCTAATCGCCTTTCGCCAGAGCTTTCTCTCTCTAGTTGCCTTAATTTCGAATTTGGGGGTGAAAATTTGGGAAACTTTGGATAAAATTATTAGACCGAGTTTTTGAGTTTTGAGCTAGATTTTGGTATCCGATTCGAATGATTTTTTGTATGGTTAGACTCGTGAGTGAACGGGTGTCCGGAATTTGTAACTTCTACCCGATTCCGAGACGTGGGCCCGGGGGACTTTTTCGGCAATTTTCCTAATTTCGCGCTTTAGCTCCAAATTTGTTTATTAAACTAGTTGCTTGTAGTGATATTCACTTTATGAAACTTATTTGAATAGATTCGGGCCATTCGGAGTTTGGTACTCGTGGCAAGAACGTGATTCCGGGTTGGTTTGAGCAGTCGAGGTAAGTGGCTTTCCTAATTTCATGTTGGGGACTTCCCCTTAGGATATTTGATACTAAATGTTGTGTGGGTGCCGTGTACGTGAGGTGACGAGTACGTACACGGGCTGTTATTTCAAAAATCTCCTTTATCCCTTACTAAAACATAAATTGTTTTCTTTTCTATGAATTTGCTCTCACATGATGTATTGTTTAGTCTAGATTAGGAAATCATGCTTACGTGCTTAAGTGCCTACTTGATTTTTGGTGTTCCATGCCTAGTTAAGCCCTTATTTTCCTTATTTGTGATAAGTATAAATTGAGAAATTTTGATGTCATGCTTGTCATTCATCCTGCATAGTATATTTAAATTGGGACTACGGACATATTCCGAGAGATCCCCATGTACTACATATTTACTTTGGGACTACGAACGTATTCCGGGATATCCCCCTGTACTGCATATTTACTTTGGGACTACGGACGTATTCCGGGAGATCCCCCTGTACTGCATATTTATTTTGGGAATGCGGAAGTATTCCGGGAGATTCCCCTGCACCGCATAATCATTTGGGACTACGGGACGATATCCCGGGAGATTCCTCTTTGTGATATACATATTGTGTTGAGCCGAGGACTTTCCTTACTGTAGAACTTGTATCATTTTTCTTAAACTGTTTACCATATACATTACCTATCTTTATACTGTTTTAAATTGATTTACATAGAAGTCCAGTAGAGCCTTCACCTGACCTCGTCACTTACTTGACTGGCGTTAGGCTTGGCACTTAATGGGTACCAAATATGGTGTACTCATGCCCTTTCCTGCACATGTTTTCGTGTGCAGATTAAGGTACGAGCTATCAGCCTCGTGGTTGGTCGCTCCTGCTGATTCTAGGAGATTGCATGGTATTTCTGTCGCGTCCGCAGAATCCTTCGAGTTTCCTTCCATTTTATCTTGTAGAGATGTTCTTATGTACTTTCAAGTTTTTGTTAGAGCTGCAGTAGTGTTAGAAGCTTGTGACTGTCTGTGATATTTCGGGTTTTGGGAAGTTATATTTTTGTATGAGCCGAGTGGTCAGTACGTCATTTATGTCATTTCCCTTATCCTTTTATTTCTTGTGTTTTATTTAAAATTTTCCTTTATAGTAGGCTTACCTAGTCGTACAGACTAAGTGCCGTCACGACACCTTTGGAGGGTAAATCGGGTCGTGACAAGTTGGTACAGAGCGTCTAGGTTTATAGGAGTCACAAGCCAGTTTATTAGGGTATCGTGGATCAGTGTGGAGACGTTCGTATCTATCTTCGGGAGGCTATGTAACTGTTAAGAACAATCATATTTCTTTGATTTCCTTGTCGTGCGAGTTGTTGACATAAAAAATTCTAAAATTCTATTCTATTCTTTCCCACAGATGGTGAGGACCCATACTGGGAGGACCGACGACCAGGCACCCAAGCCCCTTGCCAGAGCCACCAGAGCCAGGGGTCGGGGTAGAGGACGACCACACGTGGTGCAGCCCCCAGCAGCTCCAGCTGGAGGGCCGGCACCGGAAATTCCTGTTGCTACTCCAGCCTTACAGGAGACTTTAGCTCAGTTCATGAGCATGTTGAGCACTCTAACTTAGGATGGACTACTTGCAATAGCTCCCACTACATCTCAGGCCGGTGGAGGAGCACAGACTCCTGCAGCTCGCACTCCTGAGTAGAGGGGCCAGGTTGATCAAGCCCCGGAGTATATTCCTATGCCCCCAGTGGCTCCGGTAAAGCATGGGACCAGGATAGCTGCTTCTGAGGCAGAGAAGCTCAGACTTGAGATCTACAAGAAGTACCACCCACCTATTTTCAGCGGACTAGCTTCAGATGACGCTCTGGGGTTTCTTGAGGAGTGTCATCGTATTCTCCGCACTATGGGAATTGTGGAGACTAGTGGGGTTTCTTTCACCACTTTCCAGCTGAGGGGAGCGGCATATCAGTGGTGGCGGGCCTACGAGCTGAGTAGTCCGGACGAGGAAGCCTCACTCACTTGGACTCAGTTTTTAGAGATGTTCCTGCGAGAGTATGTCCCTCAGAGCCTCAGGGATACTTGGTGCGCAGAGTTCAAGCAGTTGCACTAGGGTACTATGACTGTGTCAGAGTATGCAGTCTGTTTCAGTGAGTTAGCTCAGCATGCACCAGCCTTGGTTGCCACAGTCAAA
Organism: Nicotiana paniculata; assembly: GCA_005239505.1. Lineage (NCBI taxonomy): Eukaryota > Viridiplantae > Streptophyta > Magnoliopsida > Solanales > Solanaceae > Nicotiana > Nicotiana paniculata. Next base: position 2,585 of record ML346289.1, read on the forward strand.
GAGAGGGTTCACCGCTTCATTGAGGGACTTAACCCTAGTATTCAGACCAGTATGGCCAGAGAGTTGGAGATGGATATCACTTATCACCTGGCAGTGATTATTGCCAGGAGAGTAGAGGGAATGTTTGCCTGGGACCGAGAGGAGAGAGAGGCCAAGAGGTCTCGAGAGACTGGCCATTTCTCAGGAGCTCGTGCACCAGCAACACGTTACGGTAGGAGCTTTGTGGGTCGCCCTGTTTATTCAGCCCTTCCAGCATCCAGCGGTACTCCAGCTCCTCCTAGACCTCATGAGTCATATTATGCACCGCCAATATCCAGTGTGCCTCCAGTTTGAGGTGCAATTACCGGCCAGCCCAGTAGGACAACTCCTATTCAGTCTTAGCCGCAGCGTCCTCCGAGGGGTTGTTTTGAGTATGGTGACACTCGTCACATGGTTAGAGATTGCCCCAGGGCTAGGAGGGGTGCACCTCTACCGTCTTATCAGCCTCCACATGCTCCACCGGGTCCTCCGGCTATTCTTCCAGCCCCAGCTGCCACTCCACCTCCTTAGTTAGCTCGAGGTGGAGGTCGGGGAGGTAGAGGTCTCCCTAGAGGTGGAGACCAGGCTAGATACTATGCCCTTCCAGCCCGTTTCGAGGATTTTTCTTCAGACTCAGTCATCACAGGTATTGTCTCTGTCTGCCATAGGGATGCATCAGTATTATTTGACCCAAGCTCTACGTATTCATATGCGTCCTCTTATTTTGCTCCACATTTGGGGATATCTCGGGATTCTTTGAGTTCCTCTGTTTATGTATCTACTCATGTGGGAGACTCTCCAGTTGTGGACCGCGTATATCGGTCGTGTTTGATTACTCTTTGTGGTTTTGAGACCATGGCTGATTTATTATTGCTCAGCATGGTAGATTTCGATCTTATCTTAGGCATGGACTGGTTGTCGCCCCATTATGTTGTTCTTGATTGTCACGCTAAGACCGTGACACGGGCCATGCCAGGCTTGCCGAGATTAGAGTGGAGAGGTACCTTATAGTATACTCCCCGCAGGGTCATTTCTTTCCTTAAGGCTCAGCGGATGGTTGAAAAGGGGCGTGATGCGTATTTGTACTATGTGAGATATGTCAGAGTTGATACCCCTCCAGTTGAGTCGGTCCCAGTAGTGAGGGACTTTCCTGATGTATTCCCAACTGATCTTCCGGGTATGCCGCCCGACAGAGATATTGATTTCGGCATTGATGTGTTGCGGGGCACTCAACCCATTTCTATTCCTCCTTACCGTATGGCTCCTCCTGAGTTGAAGGAGTTGATGGAGCAGTAACAGGGGTTGCTTGATAAGGGTTTCATCAGGCCCAGTGTATCACCGTGGGGTGCTCCAGTGCTATTTGTGAAGAAAAAGGATGGCTCTATGCGTATGTGTATTGATTATCGGCAGATGAACAAGGTTATAGTGAAGAACAAGTATCCTTTGCCTCGCATTGATGATTTATTCGACGAGCTATAGGGTTCCAGAGTATTCTCCAAGATTGACTTGCAATCTAGCTATCATTAGCTGAAGATTCGGGAGTAGGACATCCCGAAGACTTCCTTCAGGACCAGATATTGTCGCTGTGAGTTTCTTGTCATGTCATTTGGGCTGACCAATGCCCCAACAACCTTTATCCGTTTGATGCACAATGTGTTCCGGCCTTATCTTGATTCCTTTGTCATTGTGTTTATTGACGACATCTTGGTGTATTCTCGGTCCCAGGAGGATCATGAGCAGCGCTTGAGCACTGTGCTTCAGACTTTGAAGGAGAAGAAATTGTATGAAAAATTCTCTAAGTGTGAATTATGGCTTGATTTAGTGGAAATCTTGGGCCACATAGTGTCTTTTGATGGGATCAAGGTAGATCCGAATAAGGTGGAGGCGGTGCAGATTTGGCCTAGACCATCATCAGCTACAGAGAACCGCAGTGTCCTTGGGTTGGCAGGGTACTATCGTCGCTTTGTAAAGGGTTTTTCATCCATTGCAGCACCTATGACCAGACTGACCCAGAAGGGTGCTCCGTTCAGGTGGACCGAGGAATGTGAGGAGAGTTTTCAGAGGCTCAAGACAGCTTTGACTACGGCTCCAATATTAGTGTTGCCTACGGGTTCGGGGTCGTACACTGTCTATTATGATGCCTCGAGGATTGTTCTTGGAGCAGTATTAATGAAGGATGGTAGGGTGATTACCTATGCGTCCAGGCAGTTGAAGGTGAATGAGAAGAATTATCTGGTTCACGACCTCGAGTTAGCAGCTATTGTTCACGCCCTGAAGATCTGGCGCCATTATTTGTACGGTGTTCCCTGTGAGATTTACATAGACCACCGGAGTTTACAGCACTTATTCAGGAAGAAGGACCTTAATCTACGTCAGTGGAGGTGGTTGGAGCTACTTAAAGACTATGATATCACGATATTATACCACCCGGGGAAGGCCAATGTAGTGGCCGACGCCTTGAGTCGTCAGGCAGAGAGTTTGGGAAGCTTGGCATATCTTCCAGTAGATGAGAGGCCTTTAGCCTTGGATGTTCAGTCTTTAGCCAGCCAGTTCGTGCGGCTGGATATTTCAGAGCCTAGTCGGGTATTAGCTTGTGTGGTTGCTCGATCTTCTCTTAACGACCTCATCAGAGAGCGCCAGTATGATGACCCTCACCTTCTATTTCTTCAGGACAGGGTCTGGAAAGGTGATGCCAGAGATTTGTCTATAGATTATGATGGCGTGATGAGGATGCAGGGGATGATCTGTGTGCCCAATGTGATGGGCTTCGGGAGTTGATTCTGGAGGAGGCCCATAGCTCGGGGTACTCCATCCATCCGGGTGCCGCGAAGATGTACCAGAACCTAAGACAACACTATTGGTGGAGAAGGATGAAAAGGGACATAGCGGAATTTGTGGCCAAGTGTCTCAACTGTCAGCAAGTTAAATATGAACATCAGAGACAAGGAGGATTACTTTCACCAGATAGAGCTTCCAGATTGGAAGTGGGAGCAGATCACCATGGACTTTGTAGTTGGACTTCCACGGACTTTGAGGAAGTTCGATGCTATTTGGGTGATCGTGGATGGGCTGACCAAGTCAGCTCATTTTATTCCGGTGCTGACCACTTATTCTTCAGAGAGGTTGGCTGAGATTTATATCAGAGATATCGTCCACCTTCACGGTATCCCAGCATCTATCATCTCAGACAGAGGTACGCAGTTCACATCACGGTTCTGGAGAGCCGTACAACAGGAGTTGGGCACCAGGGTGGAGCTGAGATCAACCTTTCACCCTCAAACGGACGGGCAGTCCGAGCGCACGATTCAGATTCTTAAGGATATGTCCTGTGCCTTTGTGATGGAGTTTGGAGGGTCATGGGACCAATACTTTCCACTTGCAGAGTTTGCTTATAATAGCATCTACCTGTCCAGCATTCACATGGCACCGTATGAGGGTTTCTATGGTGGACGGTGCCGGTCTTCAGTGGGGTGGTTTGATCCGAGCGAGGACCGATTGTTGGGTACAGTTCTGTCCAGGATGCCCTATACAAGGTGAAAATGATTCAGGAGAGACTTCACACAACTCAGTCCAGGCAGAAGAGTTATGCGGACCGAAAGGTTCGTGATTTGGCTTTTATGGCTGGTGATCGGGTTTTGCTTCGGGTATCACCTATGAAGGGCGTCATGAGGTTCGGGAAGAAGGTAAAACTGAGTCCGAGATTCATTGGCCATTTTGAGATATTGCGGTGTGTTGGGGAGGTCTCTTATGAGCTTGCCTTGCCTCCCAGCCTAGCAGGAGTTCATCCGGTATTCCACGTGTCTATGCTCCAGAAGTATCACGGCGATCTGGCTCATGTGTTGGATTTCAGTTCAGTCCAGTTGGACAAAGATCTACCTTTTGTTGAGGGGCTAGTAGCCATTTTGGATAGGCATGTCAGGAAGCTCAGGTCAAAGAATATTGCATCAGTAAAGGTTCAGTGGAGGGGTCAGCCAGTCGAGGAGGCGACTTGGAACACCAAGCAGGATATGCGCAGCCAATACCCTCATCTTTTTCTTCAGGTATGTATTTATACTTGTTCGAGGTCGAACAATTGTTTTAAGAGGCGGAGAATCTAACGACCCGTCCGGTCGTTTTGAGAGTTAGAGCCCCGATCCCTTAATAACTGCTTTCCCCATGCCTGTTTCTGCTATTCGGACTTGTCGGAGTGATTAGTTATCGAATTCGGAAAGTTTTGGGACACTTAGTCCGTAATTATGAGTTTAAGCCTTAAAAATTAGACCGTAGTCGGAACTGTGGGAAGACGGATCCGGAATGGAATTCCGCCGACTCTGTAGTGGATTTAGGCTTGAATTGGCGAAAGTTAGAATTTCGGTGATTTTGGCCAATTGGTGAAATTTTTATATCGGGCTTGGAATGGGATTCCGAAAGTTGTAGGTTCGTAGTGTCATTTTTGACCTGTGTGTCAAATTTCAGGTCATTCGAACTAGTTTTGGCGTGTTTCAGCATCGCTGTGGATTTTGGAAAAATTCTAAGTTTTTAGGCTTCAATCCATGTGTAATTTGAGATTTTTGTGTTATGTGATGTGGTTTGAAAGCTCGACTAAGTTTGAATGAGATCTTAGGACTTTTTGGTAGGTTTGGTTGAGGTCCCGGGGGCCTCAGGGGTGTTTCGGATTCTCAACGGGTCGTTTTAGCCTTGTTTTGATTGCTGGTTTTCTGGTGTGAGTGCAACAGGATTTTCTTCATCGCGATCGCGTGAGGGAGTCCGCAATCGCGTAGGACAAATTTAGGCCAGGCAGAAATTTATGCATCGCGATCGCATGAAAAGGGACGTGATCGCGTAGACTAGGCAGCTTGGTCATCAAGTTCTCTTGGGCTAGGTCGCGTTCGTGTAGAAGGAGTGAGGCAGATGTGGAGTTGACATTTTTCTCTTCACGGTCGCCTGAGCCCAGTCATGATTGCGTAGGGTCTGAGGAGTAGTGCATCGCGTTCGCGTAGAGTAAAATTTTGAGGCACGAAATTTATTCTTCGCGATCGCGATGGTTCTTTCGCGATCGCGATTAAGAAAAATCTGGGCAGAATAAAAATGCTCAAAATCGAGGGTTGAAGTCATTTTTCGGAAATTGGACTTGAGAGCTCGGTATTAGGCAATTCTTTGAGGGATTTTGCACCTGGGAAAATTGGGTAAGTAATCCCTACTCTGTTTTGACTAATTTCCACGAATCTATGCTTAAATTCATCCTTTAATTTAGAATTTGGGGGTGAAAATTTGGGAAAATTTGGATAAAATTATTAGACCGAGTTTTTGAGTTTTGAGCGAGATTTTGGTATCCGATTCGAATGATTTTTTGTATGGTTAAACTCGTGAGTGAACGGGTGTCCGGAATTGGTAACTTCTACCCGATTCCGAGACGTGGGCTCGGGGGACTTTTTCGGCAATTTTCCTAATTTCGCGCTTTAGCTCCAAATTTGTTTATTAAACTAGTTGCTTGTAGTGATATTCACTTTATGAAACTTATTTGAATAGATTTGGGCCATTCGGAGTTTGTTACTCGTGGCATGAACGTGACTCCAGGTTGATTTGAGCAGTCGAGGTAAGTGACTTGCCTAATTTCGTGTTGGGGACTTCCCCCTTAGGATATTTGATGCTAAATTGTGTGGGTGTCGTGTACGTGAGGTGACGAGTACGTACACGAGCCGTTATTTCAAAAATCTCTTTTTTCCCTTACTAAAACATAAATTGTTTTCTCTTCTATGAACTTGCTCTCACATGATGTATTGCTTAGTCTAAATTAGGAAATCATGCGTACGTGCTTAAGTGCTTACTTGATTTTTGGTGTGCCATGCCTAGTTAAGCCCTTATTTTCCTTATATGTGATTAGTATAAATTGTGAAATTTTGATGTTATGCTTGTCATTCATCCTACATAGCATATTTAAATTGGGACTACAGACGTATTCCGGGAGATCCCCTTGTACTGCATATTTACTTTGGGACTACTGACGTATTCCGGGAGATCCCCCTGTACTGCATATTTACTTTGGGACTACGGACGTATTCCGGGAGATCCCCATGTACTGCATATTTACTTGGGACTACAAACATTTTACGGGGAGATCCCCCTGTACTGCATATTTATTTTGGGACTACGGGCGTATTCCGGGAGATTCCCCTGCACCGCATAATCATTTGGGACTACGGGACGGTATCCCGGGAGATTCTTCTTTGTGATATACATATTGTGTTGAGCCGAGGACTTTCCTTACTATAGAACTTGTGTCGTTTCTCTTAAATTGTTTACCGTATACATAACCTATCTTTGTATTGTTTTAAATTGATTTATATAGAAGTCCAGAGCCTTCACCTGACCTCATCACTACTTGACTGGGGGTTAGGCTTGGCACTTACTGGGTACCAAATGTGGTGTACTCATGCCATGTGGTGTACTCATGCCCTCCTGCACATGTTTTCGTGTGCAGATCTAGGTACGAGCTATCAGCCTCGTGGTTAGTCGCTGCTGCTGATTCTAGGAGACTGCAAGGTATTTCTGCCGCATCCGCAGAATACTCCGAGTCTCCTTCATTCTATCTTGTAGAGATGTTCTTATGTACTTTCCAGTTTTTGTTAGAGCTACATTAGTGTTAGAAGCTTGTGACTGTCTGTGACATTCCGGGTTTTGGGAAGTTATATTTTTTTATGAGCCGAGTGGCCAGTACGTCATTTATGTCATTGCCTTTATCCCATTTAGTGCTTGTGTTTTATTTAAATTTTTTCTTTATAGTAGGCTTACCTAGTCGTAGAGACTAAGTGCCGTCACGATACCTTCGGAGGGTAAATCGGGTCGTGACAGGTAATATTTTTAGAGCCATATGTAGTAAGGTCATAAGGAGAAGAGATCATGAATAAATGAACTCTGAAATTATTGAAATAAATTGTGAGCTTGAAATGAATTTTCATCCAACATTTTTCAATATAATGCCACATTTGCCTATTCATTTGGTGAATGAAATTAAGCTTGGGGGTCCAGCTCATCTTCGTTGGATGTATCTCATTGAGAGGAACCTATGTAAATACAAGGCATTTGTTCGTAATCGATCTTGTCCAGAAGCATCGATAGCAGAGAAATTTATGGCAGAAGAGTGTTTGATTTTTTATTCAAGATACCCACATGACAGCGTGAAGACAAGATTCAATAGATACCCAATTGTAGATGATGAGTGCCCTCAAAATTTGTCATCCATATTCACTGTTATGGGCCATCCAATTGGAAGTAAGAAGAAAAATACTTTTCACATGGATCCTTAGTTATGTTATGAAGCACATTGATATGCTTTGTTCAATACTGGAGATGAACAGGTGGAAAAGCTTATTGATTAAGATAAATTATATAACACTTATTCTATACGTCATTTTTTAACGATATGATTGATCTTGAAATATTCATGATTGCAGGGAACCTAAGAATTTAATTGGTAATCGCAGTAGATCAAATGCATGGCAAAGGGCACGAAATCATAGTCGGGAATTCAATAATTGGTTTGCTGAGAAAGATTAAAATATTGAAGTGCCCGATTATGTAAGATGGATAGCTAAAGGGCCTAATGCGATCGCCAAAAGATATCCTACATATTTTATTAATGGATACCTATTTCATATCGTAGAACGGGATTCTCGATGCAAGACTCAAAACAGTGGAGTGACTTTATCGGCAACAACCGATAGCTTTGCTAGCTCTAGGGACCAAAATCCCATCGATGGTGAGGTTATCTATTATGGAGCTATTCAGGATATCATTGAGATTGATTATTGGGGTTGTTTTAGTGTTGTACTATTTAGATGTGGCTGGTTTGGTAATGAAATAGATGAATATGGGTTAACCCGTGTGTACTTTAAGAAATTATGTAGTATAGATGACCCGTTTCTATTAGCATCACAAGTTTATCATGTTTTTTATGTGGAGGATCTTGTTGAGAAAAATGTTTATTATGAAAGGAATAAAGTCCTTGTTGATTTATATGATTTAGAGGAAGACAATTGCCCCAATATTGAAGACGCATTTTGGAGGGAGCCTAATGATGACATTGGTTCCTTAAGCATATTAGTTGATGTGGATGTTGGATGCTCAAGAAATGATGTACCCGTTGATGTTGTTGATATTCCATCTAATGCACAACATTCACATGATACAATTATAGAAACATCGGAAGAGGAGAATGAGTTTGATGATACTGATTGGGACTGGATGGAATCAGATAATTAAAGAAGAAAATTTTTATATTCTTTTAAATATATTATTTTTAGAGTGAGTAATAATATTTTTATCAATATTTTAGAATTACTCTTGTTTATATAATTTTAATTATTTTTTATATAATATTTCTTGTTGGAATGCATAACCATTGCCATTTCTCTTGAACATTGTCTCCATACTATCAAACACGCAAATAAACGCTAACATGCAAAAGACAAATCCTTCCTTATTAGATATTTCACCCCTTTAATGTTTTGATACAAATCTAAGTTGCACGTACTGTTTCTAAGTTTTAACCTTAATTCTATGTCGTATCGATAACTGGAGTATATAGGCTGATTATTTACATTTTCAGGTGGATAGAATCATCCCAGAGACTTTACCATCATCGGCAAAAGGATTATAGGCTTATCTAGGTGGACAGCAACAGCAATTGAGCAATCATCCCAGGGATTTTACATTTTCCATTTAGCTGCCTCATTTATCTCATCTAGGTGTAAGGGCTCGACATGTAAGTTCCAAAATTTGCACCCATCTCCATAAGTTAATTATAGGCTTCTTCATTTTATGTGAGTGTTACTTATAGAAATGTTACTTTCTTTTGATTGCAGGAAAAGGTAGTTTTTTGGTGACATACGACGATGATGACAAAGTTTCTGATATAAGAGAACTAATTGGAAAATATATGAGGTTATTTTCTTCAAACCCCTTATGTCATTGATTTCTATGTGTTGCGCCAGTTTGACTTCTGATGAGAACTTTATACTCCTTCATTATTGTAATGCATTAGTAGTTTCTCTGTTTTGTCCTTACTGTTCTATGGTTATTGACCCTTCTTTTTTCACGTTAGAGGCATCATCAACTGGTGTTATGTTAACTTCATCTTCAGCAGAGAAAGGCACTGGTATTTCCCAAAATAAACATCTCTTAGTTACTGCTTCACCTTCAAGTGCAGCCTCATCGGACAATAGTGCTTCCTGCAAATGGGGTGTGCATATTTATAAGTAGAAATAGAATTATATTTATTATTTGCATTTGCCAGGATAGTTTTCAAATATGGCATTAGAAAATCATAGTACTTCTGGAAGTGCTCCTGTTGAAGAATGATATATTAGCCATCATTATCCACGACATAAGTAGAAATAGAAATAGAACCAAGTCAGAAATAAATGCAAGTGGGTAATACCTTATACAAATTAGCTATGCCACCCAAAGCCTTTAATGCTGGTTCTTGAACCATTTGGTCGTCATGCATTTCAAACAAAATCAATGAGTTGGAAAGACAGCAGGACTTTTTTAGACATGTTAGCAGTAATCTACTTTTATAACATACATAATAGCCTCTATATCTGCATACCTGCATAAGTACAAGTAGTTTCTTAAGTATTCCATCTAAGTGGGGTACCAAAGTTTCTGGCTTTCCAGTTAGACAGAAAATCTTGACAGCAGCTGCTGCTTCTACCTGTGAAAATGCCAAAGAGAGTAAAACTAATAACTTGGTATCATGAACTGAATGAATATAATAGTAACCCTTTGCTTGATAATTTGAAGAAGAAACAGTAACCCTTTGCTTGATAAGAATCTTTTGTGGCTGAGATTTTGATGAAGCCATGGTTTAGTTTCTAAAGAAAAAGTAGGAATTCCAGCTTGAGTTCCAACTTTTAGTATTCTGGTTAGCTGACCAAAACAAGCACATAAACAAGTTTGAATGCTAAAAACATGCACTTTTTGAACCCGAGACTCACTTCTACTTCTGAACTTTGCATGTCTAACAGGTTTGGCGAAGAAGTTTGGAATCTGAAATATTTGTCATCAAAACATGCACTTTTTGATTTGGCAGCTTTCAGGAATTTCTATCAGGTTGGTTGTATCTTAATTCTATATCAGGAATTATATAATTCCAAGTCCAGCATCTAAATGGATGTCAACTCCAAATGTTCAAGCATAATATAGAATTCAAATAATGCTTCATTGATATGATATGTGCCTTAACTTTTCTATTCTTTCACCAAGTAATGACAGTCTAACTAATTGATTGATTCTATCAGGTTTGCATATAAAGTTGTGATGTCTAACTAATTGATTATATTCTTTCACAAAGTAATGTGAGGTGTATACAATGCATTATTTTTACTGCTTTGATAACTTATTTCTTGTTTAATTTTTTGATTTTGACAGGAATTTGAATAGTCATAAGTCAGGAAGGGCACCCAAGTAAAAATAAAAAGGCTAAAAATTGCATTGTAGCCGTATCACTTGCATCTTTGATGAACCAAAAGATTTCATCATTGAAAAAAAAATAATTGTTCAAGCTACAAGGAAAAATGACAAGCATCAGCTGAATTCAATTGAAAAACAACTTCCGCAATTAGGAGCTCAAGTGCAAGAACAATTATTGCAACTGCCTCTTCCTTTTGCTTCTCCTCCAACACAAACTGTACATGAGCAAGTGCAACAAAAGTCACTGAACTCTACCTCTCTTGAATCACAAGCATTACGTGAACAATTGCAGCTAAAGTCACTGGATTCCACCACTCGTACTTCACAAACGGTACATGAATAATTTGAGGATTCTTCCAATCATGAAACAAACGAACAATCCGAGGAACAAGGCAAGAACATATAAATTTCATTTTGTTATATTAACAAACAATATTGACTTTTGGTGATTATTCTTACTTAATATTAATGCAGGTCCTACTGTCGAAAAAAGAAAAAGAGGAAAAACTCTGATGCCAAGTGTTCATGGTAGGAAAGAGCGCAAGCTAATTGTGCTAAACGAGAACAATCAACCCATAGGTCCTACTGATGATGTTGTAGCATAGTTGGGTAGCTTTCTCGGCACATTGGCAAAGAATGCGACCTTTTCTCCTCTTAATGTGTTTAATTGGAGGAAACTTAAAACAAAAGAAGATATATGGAAATATATGAAGGTTTGAAGTTCGCAATATTCTGTGTAGATATTTCATATTTTTACACTAACCTAATTGTACCAAATTTGTAGGGAAAATATGACATTTCCGATGCTTCAAAAAAGTGGGTTTTCGATTCAATTCAAAATGCTTGGAGAAAGTACAAGAATCAATTATTTAACGACAATTATAAAGCCTATGAGAATGACGAGCTTCGAATGGAGAAAAGGCGGTTGATATTCCTGAATCTCAATTTAGGGATCTTCTTAATAATTGAAACTCTGATGCCTACAAGGAAAAACTAAGTACTGTCCCATGATATGCTGAGAATATTTGGTTTATGTTTAATTAGAAATCACTCAACTCTACATTCATTGGTTGATTTGCAGAAAATGTCCCAAACCAATACCGAGAATTGCAAAAAGTTGAAATATCCACACACTACTGGCAAAAGACGTTTTACTCGAATATGCGAGGTTTCATATTTTCTTTCTTATTATTCTTTTAAATATGAACTTATTAAATTTAATCCGAAATATTTTTATACCACTTTTATATAATCAGAAAAAAAAAAAACTTTTGAGCCTCTATCAAGAAAGGACATCTTTGTGGCTACAATGAAAAGAAAACATGTTCGAGTTTACAAGGCCTCGTATGCGGATACTCTTAATAAAATTGTACGAGTTATTATTTAAAGTTTGTTGTTATCATTTGTGTGTTCTTAGTTATTGACTCAGTGCCATGTACTTTCTGATTTAATAATGACTCAATTTGGTCTTATTGGCTGAAATGGAAAGAATACAATCAACACAACAAAGTGAAGATGACAGTCAGTCAGTTGACGCATTTGCATCATTCATGGAACTTGAGCATCCAGGTCGCCTAAGATGTATGGACGTGGGGTTACCAAGACTTCCTTAAAAAGCAAAGTGGGAGATTTTGGACTCTCTTTAAGTTCTATTGATGAGGTGATGCAGCAAAAATTGGAGGAAACGGAAGAAATGATGCAGCAAAGATTGCAGGAAAAGTTCAATGCACAAAAAGATGCCATGGAACTACAAGTTGCAGTTAACATCATTTCACAACTTAAGCATCTGAATCCAGATTTACGGGTTGATCCCAGCATACTAGCTTTCGATGCTCGTTTACCTGGAGAAGCTTCCCATGCACAATAAGGTGTTGTGAAACTAATCAATTGTCTATCTACTAGGAGTAATAATCAAGGTCAGTACATCTATCTTGGCTCGGCAACCTTATTTTTGGGCTGTGATGAGACATGGAGAAAATGATAGTTTAGTTAGTTCAACATGGTGGGTTGTATGGTCCAGTATGTTTGGTCCAGTATGTTGGCCCCTTGAAATAGGACATGGTGGGTTGTTTGGTCTTGTGTTTGGGTTTCAATGTTAAGCGAGAGTAGTTATTCAAGAATCCTGAGTATGAGGTTATTACAGTTGCAAGGCTTACATTGTCAAGGCTTATGTATTGCCAGGCAGTAAGTTATTACACCTGCAAAAATGGCTTACATTTTCTTTGATTAAATATAATCAACTTTTAAAAGTCTGATAACATTATTGTTCACCTTTTCTGTGACAAGTAACACAAAAACAGCTCTTTTCTTCTCTTCTTTTCTCATTCTTTCTTGGTTTTCCATACTGTTCTCTACTGATTCTTCACAAATCCAATTTTGGTCACAATCTTTCTGAAACCTCTTGGTTTGGAATTCGATTGCTGCCAGAGAAGCAGGGATTGAAGTGACAAACTTTAGGCAACTTATGTTGACCTCTAAAGAGAAATGACTTAAAATTTGATTGTCCAAAATTTCTCCAAAAAATTTGCTTCTTCCTCTACTCTTTTTCATAACCCCAAGTTCTTCTCCTTTCTCACTTCTTCTCTTTGCTTTTGGTTTTTATTTACTGCGTGCGTATACACAAGACATGTTGGTTTGTTTTCTTGTTTTTATTGCTTGTTTATAAATCTCATTTTGTCTACAATTATATGGGGTTCAAATTTTCTTTATAGCTTCTGCTATATGTAACTTGTTCTTGATTTGTTTTAATTGCTGTTTAGATCTATTTGATTTTGCACGATACCTAATTCATAGGAAGGATCAGTGGCTTTGTCTGTTTTCTGGAAGACTCATTTGCATTTTAGACTAGGACTTTTATGCATTTTGTCTTTTTTTTTTCTTGTCTTTGAGATTTTTACTGTTATTTTGTGTAATTTGTTATTGAACTTGGATAAAGAAGTCCACTTGATTGGTTCTGTAAGAAAATAGTCCTATCATATATATGAAATAATAGTAGAATGATTAATTTGTTGTACAAAGTTCCCAATATATCTTTCTTCGCTTGATTTCCTTCCTTTAGTTATTCAACTTTGTGCTTTATGCATTGTTTATAGACCAAACCCATTCTTATAATGATAAACCAACTCTTGAAGTATAATGACTTTATTTATCCTCTTTTGTAGATGGAGCAATTGAAGAAAGGGAAGATGGAGATTGTGAAGATCTAGACCTTACTTAAGAACTTTGAATTGTTGTCCATGTTCTAGGAATTTTTTGTTATCAACATTTGAAACTTACTCTAACTCTTGAAGTGTTGAAATGTAAAACTTATGAGATTAAGTTAAAACACTGATTTTATGGAGACAATATAGATTATGAAGTGTTTTGTCTTTTTATTTATATAAATTACAGATTATTATAAATTATTATATATATAAATATTCATTTACAGTCAGGGTATAATAGTCTAATAGAACCGTTCCAATAGGTCTTGAAAACCGTTCCAATAGGTCTTACAAATCATTCCAAAATGTGCGACAAACTGATACAATAGGTAGTTACAACTATTCCAATAAGTCTTGCAAACCGTTCAAATAGGTCTTACAAATCGTTCCAAAATGTGCAACAATCCGATACAATAGGTAGTTAAAATCGTTGCAGAAGAAATAAAACTGTTACAGTAGCGTAATGAAACTGTTAGAATATCTGTAAATAAACGTTGCAATAACTTACATAACTGTTGCAATATATTATATGTGTAGTGATGCGAGGCTAGAATTCATAGTTTAACATGTAATATACCTTACATTTGATGTGCGTTAATGATAAAAATACACTTTTTATGTGCTTAATGGAGTTTATTTCATGTGTAGGTGAATTGGAGATGGAAACGGAGCTAAAGGGATGCAAATACGTCGAAAATACGCTTAAGGGTCGAAGAGGGAACACCCAGGCGATAGCTGGGCGTTTGGCCCCTAAAGCCAGGCAGCCCCTGGCGTTAGGGGGGCCTTAGAGCCCAAACACCAGGCCTGCCCTGGCCTTAGGGGGGCGTTTGAGCCAAAACGCCCGGGTCCCAGGTTTGGTCAATTCCGAGTTTTGACGAGTTTAAGTGTTTCCCGGTTGGAATAGAAGTCTCCTACACGTTTAGGGTTTGTCCTAAACATATAAATAGACCCCTAAAACACAACTTGGAGGAGATTCGGAAGGGATTCGAAGGATTCAAGGAGAGAAAACCATTGAAGTGACAAAACATTGATTTTTACATCTTTTATTCATTACTTGTAGTTTGATTATTCAATTTATTTTGGGTTTTATACTTATGAACATGAGTAGCTAAATTCTTAATCTAGGGTTTTGGTAGAACCCGTTGGAGATGAATTTATCGTGATATTAATATATTTTGGTTGATTAATCTCTATTTGTTCAACTACGTTCTTGTTGTAGTCGATTGAAAGGGCCATCAATTAACTATTCATATTTATTTTGTATCTACTTGAGAGAGAGTGCATATTTAGGGTAGTTGTTTGAGCAACATCACTCCCGGAGTATAGACGAAAGTCATAACCGAGGGTTTAGAGGTTGGATTAGAGATAACGATACTTCGGGTGCAATCTAAGTGAACTGTAATGCAATCTAGCTAGCGTAACTTGAGAGAGTGCGTCTAGTAAATTATCATAATTACTTGAGAGAGATTTATGGTAGATAGAGTGTTCATGATTGATAGAAATAACCAATTAAACTATAAGAAATCCAAGGAAGAATTCACCAACGGGGGAAACCATAACCTTAGACCTTATTTATCATTGTTTACATTATATTGTTAGTTAATTGCTAGTTTATTATTATTGTTAGTAGAATTAGTTAAATATTACCAATTGATATTCAAATTTCTTGAGAGAATTGATTCAGTAATAGTTTCGTATTATGACGGCTTAATTGATACGTAAATTCCCTGTGGGATGGACTCTGGGCATAATACCCTGGATTATATTTACAACGCCCGCTTAGTCTTTTATTAGACATAGTTGAGCGTGATCATGTAGACATGTAATTTTTGACCCTCCCCAAGATTTTACACTTATTAGCATTCAAATATTTAGTTTAGGTCTAATATCATTATTTTAACTAGTTTTGACTCTTTTACTTTATTTTATCACAAAAATTACAAACATAGTGTCATTAATGTTTTGTAGTAATACTATTTTACTAGGATTTTTATTTTTATATAATCTTGAAATAATACCAAAATAGTTTCGCAGTATAATATTTTTTATTTTAATTAATTAGAATTAGTTTTATATTTTATATTATAAATTTTTTATCATTTTAGAAGGAAGAGTGAGTTTTTGGGTTGGTTTATCCCATTTTAATGAGAGATGTCCATTTTTAGTCTTTAACCCAATTTTCGGCCCAATTGCCCTAAACCCAATCTCCTTAGCCCATAATTCACAAGCCCAAATTCCTAACCCATTAAAACCTTTCAGCACGCCTCTTCATCTTCGGCTACAACCTTAAGACACCCCAAAAAGATAACCCTAACTCCACTACACCTAGGCTTCAACTCCACCCCCCTTACACCACCAAGCCGCCACCGGAGCACCACCTTCCTTCAACCCTTAGCCACTTACCTTCATCTCCACCTAAAACCTCACTGCCACCGGCCACCCTCAACCTCCCTTACAAAATCGCTGTCACCCTAGCCACCCCCCCCCCCCCCCCTCCCGACCTTCTTCTTCTGCCCAGAACCCACCGCCAACCATCCTCCATAGCCACCGAGCTCCCGCACCACCACAAATTAGAAACACAAACACACATACAAAGAAAAAAAAACAAAGAAAGAAGTGGCGATAAAACCTAGCCGCCTCCATCCCACCCACGGCCAGCGACTCCTTTCCCTTCCCACTTTCTCGCCCTTGCCTATCGCCTCTCTCCCTTGAACTCCACTAATGCACCTGCTTACTAGTCACCGCCGGAACAGTTGCAGATATGACCAGTCTCCATTTCTACGCCTCAAACATAGGTGATTTGAGGTCCATTTTAGGTCGTCGTTCTGGTTTTTGTCGAGGTTTTTGATCGTCGCTGCAATACCGATTTTGAGTATGAATTTTTCTTTGTAGTAGATGTATCGTTTGCTCCATTTGATCTTTCGCTGGAAGATGCTTGTATTATCGAATTTTGAAAGGAAAATTGCTCGCTAAGATTGCTTTTGTGTTTATAATATTGCATATGAAGATTCAGTTATTTATCTTTGTGCTTGAGTTTTCACCAAATTAAGCTTGCTGGGTCGAGCTCTGCCATTAATCTCGCATTGGAATTTTAAATTGGGGCATGCTTGGGTTTGTCGGTTCGTGGCGGTTGCGGTTCGATTTCCAGGAGTACGTCCAGCTTAAATCTAATTTACGTCGAAAGGGTCCTCACTCTCACTGAGGTTCAATTCTTCAATCCTACGCTCATTTATTCTAGCTTAATGTTAATTATTATTTGATGATTTGATTTTGGGATTTGTTTGGTTGTTGTCTCCGGTTTTGAATTTGTTCATTTAGTTATCTGCTCGCACGATTACTCGAATTGGTTGCAGTTGAACATGATTTTATCACAGTAAAGAAATTGAATTGCCATCCATCAATTGAACTACCTCAAATTGGACTAAAGGGGTTGGGGTGCTAAAATTATGAAATTGAGTTTCTAATTTTTTGTTGCTTTATTCGTTGCATGTATATGTATATAATCTCTAGGAGCATGTTTAGGCCGATCACATGGGTAGGAAAACAATTAGGAAATTACTTATTTCTTTTTGAGGTGAGAGGTCGCCTTATAAGTTAATTAATTTATCCAGGGTATGCCCCGTAGTATCATGTATTCGAAGGTCGTGACGTACCTAGTGGAAAAGTATTGTATATGTTAGTATTTAGGATTTTTCTATTCTTTTCTTTTTATATTTTCTTTTATTAGTGGGGACGACCTCGAGCCTCTTGTGTGTTTCCTTTTTCTGTGTTTTTTTTACCTCAATTTGAATTTTTTAAAAGCCAACTAGATCGAGTACGCAACCGTGACTTTCACGGGACTTGGGGAATGCCTAACACCTTCTCCCCGATTCAAATGAACCCCCTTACCTAGAACTCTGGTGCAGACTTGGTTTAAGAGTCAAATGTGTTTTAAAAGGTAATTGTTATTTTAAAAACGGTGACCTGGCACACCGTAACCAAATGTCTGGTAGCGACTCTGAGTTAATCCTTTTGAACACAAATTCTTTGTCACTTTCAATTTGAAAACCCTTTCGAGCTTTACAAATCATTTTATTATTCTTAAGAGGGTTAGTGAAGTTTGAAAAAAAAAAGTGTGACAGCTCTGGCGACTCTGCCGGGGAGTTGCAGGTTCGAGCTGATACTTGGCTATACTCCGGACTCACATGCAAAAGGGTTCAATCCTACTGTACGGTGCATGTACCACTCTAATGTCTAAGGTCATAGCATTGAAGATTGTCGTGCTTTGAAAAAGGAGATAGAAAAAATGATTCAAGAAGGGATAATTGTGATCCAGGACAGTGACTCCCAAAATATTGCGCAGAATCCCTTACCTGCACATGATGATGCACACTTTGTGGGGATGGTGCGTGGTGACAGGGAGTATGAGAATCCTCTCGGGAACTTACTGACTAAAGTTAATGATTTTGAAATTGGAGAAGACCCTGGTGATTCTGATGACCAAATGTCAAGCTTAGCAATTGAAAGGTCTTTCTCTCCTCAGTAGGAAGGAATTTTGGTAGCTTTTTTTTATGTTTTTTCTACTATCTGGTTATTTTGGTGTTGTAATCCAGATTTTTATCTTGTTTGTTTTGGTAATTCAAACCCTTCTATCCTTTTTCGCCTATCCCTAAGAGTTTTGTTAGTTAGTTTTGTGTCTCTAAGTCTGTCATCTAGGGTTGTTTTGGGTCTTTAATATAGATTTTACTCTACCGTTCAAATCCTTTTGTCCTTTGGTCAAATGAGATTTTGTTTTTCTGTTATTTGCAATCTTCGTTTAGTTCTTTTCTTGTATATAGTTCTCTCTAGGCTAGTTCTAGTGACATGACATGCATGTGGAGTTCTCAGCCAGATCTTGAAAGTCAGTCTAATCATGGAATAATGAAATACAGTTTTGAATATGATAAAAAGATGCATTTGAGGAAACAAGTAAAGATTCACGCATTCTAAGATAACTTGAATCTTTAACTGAGTGAAACTGAGGTGGTTAGTCTGGGAAATCAAGGAGTTGATATGAGCGTACAACAAGGAAATGTCTCTCAAGCAGTTTGAGGTAGATCAGTCGGGGTTGAAATGCATTCTTCCACATCAAGATAAGTTTGAGTCAAGTCTGCTGCGAACTGGCAAGGGTCATTCATTGTGACAAAGATATTGCCCGTTGGCTCTTTCTGTTTGTGTTAATTCCATCAATAGATACGATGTATGATTTCTGTTCTTATCTTCAATGGCACGTTGTACTTGCCATTTTTAAAGTTTGGTATGACGAAGGCATTTTATTTTGCTACCCAAACACTTTCATCCTTTGCTACCCCTTTTGAGCCTTATGTATTTTCTTTCATACCCCTCTTTTGGAATCAGGAGTAGGATAAAAAAAAAGCAAAGCGAAGAAGCAAAGAAAAGAAAAAGAAAAAGAAAAAAAAAGAAAGAAAGAAAAAAAAAGAAAAAAGAGAAAAGAAAAAGTAACAAAAACGAACAACTTAGGTTTGAACTACGTTTAACCTGATTCCTTTAAGGATACATAGGCAGCCTTACTCTGAGGTTCAGTCCCATCAAAGCAAAAATTAAAAAAAAATGTCCAGACTCCAAGAAACTGGGGCAGAAGTTTTAATTTTGGCCAAAAGATCCGATTCTAAAAGTTGTAACTTTCAATCCGTTCATCTTAAATTATTTTGAGCCTTCTACCACCCTTTCTTTCCAACCCTATCCAAAAGCCTACATTATGGTCCAAAGAAAGACCTTCCGACCAATCTTTGAGGATGCCAAATCAAGTGTGTGGTAAAATTATGGTCTTCCCGCATCATGGGTAATACCTTGTCCTCATCACAAAGAGAAAAGATGATAAAATGAGGGAGTCTTATCAGTGAAAACCCTCATGGGCACCAATGAGTTGAGAAAAAGAGCAAAATGAGTGAGTCTTGATGGTGAAGACCCTTCAGGACACTATAAGTCGACTGAGGATTGTGGATCAAATAAGATAATCGGAGCATTGAAGCCCAGTTTCATGGCTCAGAGGTACAACAAGAGTTGAACGTTAGACTTGCTTGACAGATCAGGCCGCTTAATCCAAAATGCATGTCATGGTCAGTGGAGATGGCCTTCAAATCAGGTTAGTGTCTACTTTGTTCTTTTCGTGGGTAAACAATTTTCTTGTTATATTCCATCTGTCCTCCTTCTTTTCCTTCCTTTGTTCCTCATGTTTTGTTTGAGTCCCTTTTGAGTCTGTTTTTGTCGAAACAAGTGAGAAATGACTTCAAAATCTGCTACCAGCTTTTTAATCACATTAAGCCGATGTCTGGCAAGCACATCAAAATAGCATAAGACACAAGAGAATAGTGTGTGCACTGAGTTGGTGATAATAGATGTTCTTTGGGACTGATCTACAATGCAATGATTTGGTGAATGTTAGAACACAAGTGCAACGCATCGGGCATAAGGTATTGGATTTGAACGAATCAGACTTATTTCTTGTGATAAGGGTTGTCCAGAAAAGCGGTCGGCCGATAACAAGCACTGTCTTCCAAGTTGAAGTCCAAATTGATCGTGACAAGTGCAAGAGAAATCGCCCTCGAAGTCAAGGCCACAAACTAACCACCATGTTTTAAAGTCACAAGTTTTCTTTGTCTGAAACAGGGATGAAGGCTATGTTCATATCAAAGCTTGGAAGCTTGAATTTTTCAGGTGTATTGCCCCAATTCTGCTTACGCAAAGGCTATTGAGAAGATCACACATCACCCCTAGGAGACGCACTTCCTAGTCTGGGTCTTTCAGATTGTATTTTTGTTTTAGGAGACGCACTTCCTAAATTGAGATTTTACCCCCTAGGAGACGCACTTCCTAGGTTTCGGTCATTTAAGTTCATTCCTAGGAGATGCACTTCCTAGTTTGAGTCATTGAAGTTTCACCCCTAGGAGACGCACTTCCTAGTCTGGGTTTTTCAGGTTATATTTTTAATTTAGGAGACGCACTTCCTAAATTGAGATTTTACCCCTAAGAGACGCACTTCCTAGGTTTGGGTCATTTAAGTTAATTCCTAGGAGACGCACTTCCTAGTTTGAGTCATTGAAGTTTCACCCCTAGGATACGCACTTCCTAGTCTGGGTCTTTCAGGATATACTTTAGGAGACGCACTTCCTAAATTGAGATTTTACCCCTAGGAGACCCACTTCCTAGCTTGGTTCATTCAAGTTTCATCCCTAGGAGACGAACTTCCTAGTTTGAGTCATTCGAGTTTTATCCCCAGGAGACGCACTTCTTAGTTTGGGTCTTCAGGTTATATTTTTAGGAGAAACACTTCCTAAGTTGAGATTTTATCCCTAGGAGACGCACTTCCTAGTTTGATTCATTTAAGTTCATTCCTAGGAGGCGCTTCTAGTTTGGTTCATTCAAGTTTCACCCCTAAGAGATGCACTTCCCATTCTGGGTTTTTCAAGTTATATTTTTGTTTTAGGAGACGTACTTCCTAAATTGAGATTTTAACCTTAGGAGACGCACTTCCTAGTCTTGAGTCATCGGAGTTTCACCCTTAGGAGACACACTTCCTAATCTAGGTCTTTCAGGTTATTCTATTAGGAAACGCACTTCTTAAGTTGAGATTTCACCCCAAGGAGACGCACTTCCTAGTTTGGTTCATTCAACTTTCACCCATAGGAGACGCACTTCCTAATCTGGGTCTTTAGGGTTATTCTTTTAGGAGACTCACTTCCTAAATTGAGATTTCACCTCTAGTAGACGCACTTCCTAGTTTGGGTCATTCATGTTTTATTTTTAGCAAATGTATTTGCTAGTCAAATTTTCTTGGTTTTACTCACAGGAGACGCACATCCTAGTAGAGTCTTCAATTTTACTCTCATAATTGCATCAATAGAGCAAACTGGGGCAGAAAATTTTGTTTGCTTTGTTGTTTTGATTGCAGGCACCCACCTGGAGAACGAGGGAATTCATTTCAGAGTTACTTTCAATTTTAAAATTCAATGAGCGCGCCTGTATAACATGGTCAACTTTCAATTTTTCAAGTTCAAGTCAGAAAAGCATCAGGAGCCCGCCTGAAGAACATGGTCAACTTTCAATTTTGAAGCTCAAGTCAGAGAAGCATCAGGAGCCCGCCTGAAGAACAGGGTCAACTTTCAATTTTCAAGTTCAAGTCAAAGATGCATCAGGAGCCCGCCTGAAGAACAAGGTCAACTTTCAATTTCCAATTTCAAGTCAGAGAAGCATTAGGAGCCTGCCTGAAGAACATGGTCAATTTTCAGCTTCATGTTGATGGATCAAGCAGAGATTCAAGGAAGATTCGAGACAAGAAGTAGATAGGATCTTGTATTTTTCTTTATTTTGCTGTAATTTTTGCTTTTATCTTTGATGTAACGGCAGGAACCGTGAACCGGAACTTCGACGACACTTCACTCGACTCTCCACCTCGGTATATTCCAACACTCTTTCTACTTCTGAACTACACGTGGCCTGCTTCCTTTATAGCCAGGGATATGTAGGCAGCTCAGATACCAGGGCTCAGTCACATTCTCCTTTCTTTTAGTTGTTGGTCTCTCTAAATAAGGGTCGGATAAAAAAAAACATGTCTCGTCGTTCTTTGTCTGAAAACTCTTCGCGTTTCTAGTCAAAGAGGGGCAGCTGTAGACATGTAATTTTTGACCCTCCCCAAGATTTTACACTTATTAGCGTTCAAATATTTAGATTAGGTCTAATATCGTTATTTAACTAGTTTTGACTCTTTTACTTTATTTTATCAGAAAAATTACAAAAATTACAAAGATAGTTTCATTAATGTTTTGTAGTCATACTATTTTACTAGGATTTTTATTTTTATATAATCTTGAAAAAATACCAAAATAGTTTAACAATATAATATTGTTTATTTTAATTAATTAGAATTAGTTTTATATTTTATATTATAAATTTTATATTATAAATTTTATATCATTTTAGAAGGAAGATTGAGTTTTTGGGTTGGGTTATGAGAGAGGTCCATTTTTAGTCTTTAGCCCAATTTTCGGCCAATTGCCCTAAACCCAATTTCCTTAGCCCATAATTCCCAAGCCCAAATTCCTAAACCATTAAAACCCTTCAACACCCCTCTTCATCTTCGTAAAAATTGCACAAGGCACCCTATTTGGTCGTCCCCATTTAACCTATACCCGCTTTTTTAAAAAAATTTAACTTGTACCCACTTTTTAAATAACTTCAGCTCCCCTTTGGTCACCAGTTAAGCTGAAGTTCGCCAGTTATAAAGACAAAACTTCAGCATACGGGGCTGAAGTTCCCCAGTTACAAAGACAAAACTTCCGTTGTAAACTAGGGAACTTCAGCCCCGTATGCTGAAGTTGTTGTCTTTATAATCTGGGAACTTCAGCCCCGTATGCTGAAGTTCCCCATTTTCAAAAGACAAAACTTCAGTTCTAGAGTTGAAGTTCCCCAGTTACAGCTGAAGTTCCCATTTACTAGAGCTGAAGTTCGTAAGCTACTTCAGGCCCGTCTACTAGAATGCTGAAGTTCTGCGTGATTGCCTTTGCTACTTCAGCCCCGCATGCTGAAGTTATGCGCAAAAGCGGGTACGGATGCAAAATTTTTTACAAAGCGGGTATAAGTTAAAACATGGCACAAAAAATGGATACGGATGCAAAAGTCCCTTCATCTTCGGCTACAACCTTAAGACACCCCAAAAAGAGAACCCTAACTCCACTACACATAGGCTTCAACTCCAGCACCCTTACACCACCAAGCCGTCGCCGGAGCACCCCCTTCCTTCAACCCTTAGCAACTTACCTTCATCTCCACCTAAAACCTCACTGCCACCGGCCACCCTCAACCTCCCTTACACACAAAATCGTTGTCACCCTAGCCAGCCCCCCCCCCCTTTCCCCCCGCACCTTCTTCTTCTACCAGAACCTGCCGCCAACCATCCTCCATAACCGCCGAGCTCCCGAACCACCACAAACAAGAAAGACACACACACATACAAAGAACAAATAAAGAAATAAGTGGTGATAAAACCTAGCCGCCTCCATCCCACCCACGGCCAGCTACTCCTTCCCCTTCCCACTTTCTCACCCTTGCCTATCCCTATCTCCCTTGAACGCCACTAATGCATCTGCTTACCAGTCACCGCCAGAACAGTTGCAGATATTACCGGTCTCCATTTCTACGCCTCAAACATAGGTGATTTGAGGTCCATTTTAGGTCGCCGTTCGGGTTTTGGTCGAGGTTTTAGATCGTCTCTTCAATCCCGATTTGAGTCTGAATTTTTCTTTGTAGTAGATGTATCGTTTGCTCCATTTGATCTTTCGCTGGAAGATGCTTGTATTAATCGAATTTTGAAAGGAAAATTGCTTGCTAAGATTGCTTTTGTGTTTCTAATATTGCATATGAAGATTCAGTTATTTTTCTTTGTGCTTGAGTTTTCACCAAATTAAGCTTGTTGGGTCGAGCTCTGCCATTAAGATCATTTATTCTTGCTTAATGTTAATTATTATTTGGTGATTTGATTTTGTGATTTGTTTGGTTGTTGTCTCCGGTTTTGAATTTGTTCATTTAGTTATCTGGTCGCACGTTTACTCGAATTAGTTGCAGTTGAACATGATTTTATCACAGTAAAGAAATTGAATTGCCATCCATCAATTGAACTACCTCAAATTGGACTAAAGGGGTCCGGGTGCTAAAATTATGAAATTGAGTTTCTAATTATTTGTTGCTTTATTCGTTGCATGTATATGCATATAATCGCTAGGAGCATGTTTAGGCCGATCACATGGTAGGCAAACAATTAGGAAACTTACTTATTTCTTTTTGAGGTGAGAGGTCGCCTATAAGTTAATTAATTTATCCGGGGTATGCCCCGTAGTATCATGTATTCGGAGGCCGTGATGTACCTAGTGGAAAAGTATTGTATATGTTAGTATTTAGGATTTTTCTTTACTTTTCTTTTTCTATTTTCTTTTATTAGTGGGGAGGACCGCGAGCCTCTTGTGTGTTTATTTTCCTTTTTCTGTGTTTTTAACCTTAATTTGAATTTTTTAAACGCCAACTAGATCGAGTACGCAACCGTGACTTTCACGGGACTCGGGGAATGCCTAACACCTTCCCCCCGAGTCAAATGAACCCCCTTACCTAGGACTCTGGTGCAGAGTTGGTTATAGAGTCAAATGTGTTTTGAAAGGTAATTGTTATTTTAAAAACAGAGACCTGGCTGACCGAAACCAAATGTCAGGTGACGACTCTAAGTTAATCCTTTTGAACACAAATCCTTTGTCGCTTTGAATTTGAAAACCCTTTCGAGATTTACAAATCCTTTTATTATTCTTAAGAGGGTTAGTGAAGTTTGAAAAAAAAAAGGGTGTGACAATATGGTAACGGCTGCCAACCGTTGCTGTAAACGCTATGGTAACGGTTTTTAACCGTTGCAACTGGAAATAAATACACGTTGTTTCAGGTAGAGGAAAAATCATTGCGATAGATCTCCCTCCAGCAACGGTTTGGATAACCGTTGGAAGAACCGTTACTCTAGATCTATTGGCACCGTAACGTATGTAATGGTCGCCAAATCGTTCCAATAACTCTATGGCAACGGTTCACCTGTCTGTTGCAATGGTTTTCCGGTTGTTCCTATAGGCTCATTTTCCAGTAGTGAGTGAAAATCTAGAACAACATTACATGGAGATAACCAATCCATACCTAATATCACATCAAAGTCAACCATACTGAGTAGCAAAAGGTCCACTCAGGTCTCTAGTGTCACGACCCAAATTTCCCCTTCGTTGTGTATCGTGATGGCACTTAGTCTTAAGGACTAGGTAAGCCTACTTTCATGGAATAACAACAATAATAAATAAAATCTAATATTTTTCTAAAATAAATAATTCATTATACATTGCATATTCCCAAAAACCCGGTAGTACAAGTCATCAGCTCTATAAAGAGTTTTACTATAACTTCTAAATACAACTGTTAGGGGGTAAGTGAAAACAATGTAAATACAAAATAGGAAGGTGACTCCGAAGCCTACGAACGCAGCAGCAAGTTACCTTGAGTCTCCTCAGCAAGAGCCAGCACAACTACTAATAATCAATACCTGGATCTGCACAAAAAATGTGCAGAAGTGTAGAATGAGCACACCACAGCGGTGCCCAATAAGTATCAAGACTAACCTCAGTGAAGTAGTGACAAGGACTAGTCAAGACACCCACTGGTCTAATAAATCAACATGCATAAATATAGGAAGGGTAGGGCATGACACCTATCTAATGACTACACAACATAGTTAACAACATAACAACTGCAATGCAAAAGGAAATACAACAATTAACGACGGAAAATAATAAAAATACACAGAAGAATGGACGGGAACACAACCCAAGTCCGGAAATCACAACACAGTAAGGACAAGTAGTAACTCAACACTGCATTCGTCTCCACACAAGGCCTTGGCCACAAATACCATTAAAATGGTCAAATCTTCGAGTGTAAACTTTCACCCCCAATTTTCTATATTGAAAACTTTAAGGTAAGATCCTTTTTAAAGGGAAATTCCTTTGAAATATAATTTTTCCAACAGATGTCTCTCAGACATAATTTTCTTCAAGATCAAAGCTTTTCAAACATATTCTTCCAAAGAAAGTGTCCTTAAAACATAGTTTTTCTGCAACATAAATATTTTTCAAATATTCTCTTCCAAAGGGATATCCTTCAACATGGTTTTGTTTAACATAAACCTTTTTCAAATATCCTTTTTCCAAAGGAATGTCCTTCAACATTGTTTTAATCAGGATAATTGTTTTTCAAATTGGAATTTCCAATATAATTGTCTTTCAAACATAATTCCTTTGATAAAATCTACCGGGATCCCGTCCCGTAGTCCCGAATTCATCACAAAATACAGAGGTTCTCCTGAAATACGTCCGTAGTCCCAAAATCAATATGCAGTACATGGGGAAAGCTCCCGGAATACGTCCGTAGTCCCAATTTAAATATGCAGTACAGGGGGAAAGCTCCCGGAATACGTTTGTAGTCCCAAATTAAATATGCAGTACAGGGGGAAAACTCCTGAAATACGTCCGTAGTCCCAATTTAAATATGCAGTAAAGGGGAAAAGCTCCCGGAATACGTCTGTAGTCCCAACTTAAATATGCAGTACAGGGGGAAAGCTCCCGGAATAGTCCAAATTTAAATATGTACTGCAACAACAAAAGACAACAACTATAGCACGACAGAAGACTCATACATCACCACATCAAATACAAAGCAACCAGGACAATGACACAAGATACGACGAATAAATCAATACAAGAACTTCAATTCACAAAGAAACAATAGTACATCGTTCACAAGGAATAATCACGACACAGAATACTAAGTGCAAAAGGGAACAACTTGACCATGGTAAAACAAGACAAGCAACAAATCCATAAATTCAAGTCAACAATAAGAAGACAACACAAGTCAAATAATTCCAAGTAAGGACAAGTCGACTAAGGTGTAGAGTATCTAAACTTCTTTTAAGGTTAGCACATACGAGGATATTCAACAATTTAACTTAAGGACAAGCAGCAGGAGAATAATCATAACTTCAGTTAAGACCAAAAACAATTATAGGATGAGATGAGGATAATTACAATTTGAGATAAGCAGCTAAGAGGATCTAGCATGACAGTAAAAAAGAGTAAATTCTTCAGATAAGTCAATTAGGAGTAAGATAGGCAAGATGAGTAAATCCAAAAGTAGGAAATCCTACATTTAGGCAAGTAAAGATGAAACTAGAAATTTGGAAATTCAATCATGCCAAGAAAAATTCATACTCAGCGAATATAAGGACCTAAGATTCCAAAAAGGAAATTTTTTCCACAAATGAGTCCGAGCACGCACTCGTCACCTCACATACACGGACTACAACCAACATATAAGACTCAAATCCTAAGGGGAAATTCCCCCACACAAGGTTTGGCAAGATACTTACCTCAACCGCTCAAATCAAACTTGAAATCACGTTCTTGCCACGAGTATCCGACTCCAAATGGCCCAAATCTAATCAAATAAATAGCATCGGGTAAATAATACTACAAGCAACTTGTTTAACTAATAAATTCGAAGCTAAGACACGAAATCAGGAAAATTGACCAAAAAGTCCCCCGGGCCCACGTCTCGGAAACGAGTGAAAGTTACAATTTTAGAACACCCATTCACTCACGAACTCACTCGAACAAGAATCCTCGAAAACCGACGTCAAAATCTCATTCAAATCTCGGATTTCTATTTGGGGAACCTTCCTCCCATTTTTATGATTTTTCACCCAAATTCATTGATTATATTGAAGAAATTGCTATAGATTAATGATATACAAGTGAAATAAGGTTAGGAATCGCTACCTATGAGTCTTCTCCTCAAAACCCACTCAAAATCATCAAATCCCGAGCTCCAAATCGATTTTAGAAGTTATGAAATCAAACCCTCGATTTTTCTTATTTCTGCCCAGCGCTGCTCGCACCTAAGCTTCCATGACCGCACCTGCGGTCCCGCTTCTGTGGCCTGGGCTCCGCATCTGCGGAAATCACTAATCCCCTCAAACTCCGCATCTACGACACTTTCCTTGCAGATGCGGCTCCGCTTCTGCGGTCCATGAGACGCACCTGCGACCACTGACCCCTAAGCCTAAAACCGCACCTACGACTCCTCCCCTCGCTTATGTGGAACTGCACCCGCGGTCCCACATCTTCTGGTGCATAAATGACAGGTTCAACAACACCAGCAATAGCCTAAGCCCAAAATTCTTCCCGTTGAGCATCCGAAACACACCCGAGGCCCCCAGGACCTCAACCAAAACCACCAACTAGTCCTAATACCTTATCCCAAGTTAGTCGAGCCTTCAAAAACCATCACATAACATCAAAATCGCCAATTATGCATGGATTCAAGCCTAAGAACGTATGAAATTTCCAAAATCTACAACCGATGTCAAAACATGTCAAAACTAGTCCGAATCACCTCAAATTTTACACACAGGTCATAAATGACACTACGGACCTACAACCACTCTTGGTTCCGAGCCCGATATCAAAATTTCACCTATCGGCCGATATCGCCGAAATTCTAACTTTCGCCAATTCAAGCCTAAATCTACTACAGGCCTCAAAAACACAATCCAGACACGCTCCTAACTCTGAAATCACCCAACGGATCTAATGGAGTCTACGAAATCCCTTTCCGAATCCGTCTTCACACAGTTCCAACTACGGCCCGATTTCTAAAGCTTAAACTCATATATAGGGACTATGTGACCAAAAACTCTTCGAATTTTGCAACTAATCATTCCGACAAGTCCCATATGCAGATATAAAAGTGGGGAAAGCAGTTATTAGGGGACCGGGGGCGCTAACTCTCAGAATGACCGATCGGGTCGCTACATCTAGACCCCCAATAGTCACCACACACGATCTATATACACGGTCCACAACAATAGTATCGCCCACAAGAGTAGATACATGAACAGATGAAGCTAATGACTCAGGGGGCGCATCCAAAATATGGACAAAATATGAGGAAACATATGAATATGTGGAACCACGGTCAAATAATACGGAGGCATCTCTATGACAGACTAAGACAATACTTGTAATCACAGCATCTGAAGCTATAGCATCTGGTCTGGCTGGGAGTTCATAGAAACGGGCCTGACCACCACCTGATCGACCTCCCCTTCTAGGGCGATCCCTAGCTGACTGACCTCCACCCCTAACTGGCTGGGCGGGTGGTGAAGTAACTGGTGCTGAAGTCAATGGCTAACTCCTTTACTGAGGCAGACCCCCATGACGACGAGAACACTGCCTCCACATATGCCTAAACTCCCTACACTCAAAACAACCCCCTGGTGCGGAGGACAGGGACAGAAGGGAACCTCTAGCACTGGGATAACTGGTAGAAGAACCTAGCATGGAGGAGCCATAAACTGATGGATCACGGGACAAACTCTAGGCTGGGATTGATGAGTGGCCCTAATGAGAACTGTGAGAACCATGTACCGATGATGCACCACGATGAACTGGGCGAGCCTACTGAGCATGCCTGAATGGATGACCTCTGTCGTGCTGGAAATGACCCCCATGAGGAGCACCACTGAATCCACCCTGTCCATGAGGCCTCTAGTCCTCCCTCTAAACCCTCTCATGACCGCGAACAATCTCAATCTACCGAGCAATATCAACAACCTCATCAAAAGTAGCAGCAAACACCCTCTCTCTGGTCATAAGTAACCGAATCTGAAAAGTGAAGCCATCTATAAACTTCTGATCCTCTCTTTGTCTGTGGGAACCAACTAGGTTGCATGACGGGCTAACTCTGAGAATCGCAGATCATACAAAGTAACAGGCATATCACCTTGACGGAGCTGCTCAAACTGTCTGCACAGCTCCTCTCTGCGAGACTAAGGTAGAAACTTCTCCAGCAAAAAATGGAGAACTGCTGCCAAGTAAAGGGTGTTGCGCCAACTGGCCTACGCCTCTCGTAAGCCTCCCACCAACTGAATGCAGCCCCAGAGAACTGGAAGGTAGTGAATGAAACCCCACTGGTCTCAAGAATACCTACTGTATGGAGCATCCTCTGACACTTATCCAAGAAACCATGTGCATCCTCACCCTCTGCTCCACTAAAAGATGGAGGCTGGAGTCTCCCAAACCTCTCCAATCTATGCTGCTCATCTTCGGGCATAACAGGAACTACATAGTCATGAGCAGCTGCAACCGGCTGGGCTGGTGGTACCCCCGGTGTCTAGAGTCCTTGAACAACCTGCTCCGGTGCACGGGTGATGGGAGTTTGAGTGCCTCCCCCGACCTGAGAAATAGCTGCGGCCGTAGAAACAGAGACCGCCTGAGCAAGGCTAGTACATACTGGTAAAATCTGAGCTAGGGCCTCTTGAAGGCCAGGAATCACAATAGGCACAAGTGGTGCCTGAGCTGGTCCCACTGGGACATCTGCGATTGGGACAAGGTCCTGAGCAACTGGAGGGTCTACAGGTACTGCCTAGGCTGCTGTGTGAGTTGTACCTCTACCCCTATCACGGCCTCGATCGCGGCCTCGGCCTCTCGCGGACTTAGCTGGTGGTACTGGTGGCTAGTCACCCTGACCGGTAGTCTGAGTCCTCACCATCTGTGAGAGACTGAAACAATAGAAGTTTAGTTACCAGAATAAATGGATTCATACGACAAGAATTCAAGAATATGAGATTTTTCTTAAGGGTTCTACAACCTCTCGAAGATAAGCACGGATGTCTCCGTACCGATCCGCAAGACTCTACTAGACCTTCTCATAACTCGTGAGACCTATGTTACCTAGGCTCTGATACCAAATTGTCACGACCAAAAACTAACCCCGTCGTGATGGAGCCGATCGTTGTACTAGCCAAGCCGACACATTATCAAAACACATTGATAATTTCATTTCAAAATATAAATTCAAAGCTACTCATAGCATAACCTTCGCAAATGAGTTCAACCAAAAACAAAAGTGTGGAAACAAAACCCCGACATCAGGGTGTCACTAGTCATGAGAAACTACTACAATTGTCTAACGATATCAAGACTAACATAGTCTGGAAAATAACCAAATACAACTATGTGAAGATAAGGAGGAAAAAATGCAGGGCTGCGATTGATATGCTCAAATTACACCTGAAAATAGTGTAAGCGGTCGATTTTAAAATATAATAACCCAACTAGGTTGGGGTCGAATGCCACATAGAACAATATGTAGGCGATTAGGAATGTAAGAGAATTATCACTTATCGCGCAACGCCAAACACTTAGAATTTGGTTTAGAAAATATTTATACCTAAATGCGAAAATGTAAACTAACCTATAAAGCAAGTAAAATGATCAATGGCTACAAGTATTGACACATCGGGAATTACACTCAAGTAACGATCCAATGTATTTCACGATTTTACAAATATGAGCGAGTTTATAATAATTATCCACGGATAATAATTCTTAATTAGCTTTTTCCAAAGACTAACAAGACTTCCTAATTAAATTATTCCTAACCCAATTAAGAGATTAAGCATATCCGGATATGGCTACAAGTAGTTCAATCCTATTCGTAGGTAGAATCTATAAAATGAGGGTTAAAACCTCAAGTTCTTGTTAATTAATCTTTCCCAACCCCAAATTATCTTTCCCAAAATTACTTTGGAGTTAATGGGCGAGTCCTAGGGTTAGCTAATCCCTTTGGAAACATTAAAGAACAAGAATAATTAAAGAAACAACAACTCACTTAATAAAAGATGAAAAATCATTCAATACATAAGCACAACAAGGTATTTAATCCACACTTTAAACATGAATATTTCAATAAGCAAGATTTAGTGTTGGAAATAAATACTACACACTTAAATATTAAATACAAAGCAAAGAAATGAATAAATAAACATAAATGGGTAAGAAATCCTTAACCCCAAGCTTGAAATCTTCAAAAACCAAGTGTGTGTGCAAATCCTAGCTTCCAAAAATGTTCTCTCTTGTCTTCAAGACTCAAAATATGCTAAAACAATGCCAAAGATACTGAAAATATATGCTAGGTCGTGTATAAAAATGGTTTGGGGGATAAAGATGTGAAATGCCAAAACTGCCCAGAACTGCCCAGAAAATACCCTATGCGATCGCAATTGTAGGCCCGCGTTCGCATACATTTATTTCTCTCAGCCTATGCGATCGCATATATGGTCCAGCGTTCACATAGGCCAACTGCCCAGTCCGCTGACCGCTACCTTAATGTGATTTTGCATCATGTATCCACGTTCGCATAGCTCTCTTCTCCTAGACTTATGTGATCGCATATAATCACTGGCAATCACATAGAGTAAAAACTGGGCAGTTATCCTTTTTTCCAATTTCACCACTTTTTGACTTGTTTTCGCATGATTTCTTCACCATCACCTCTAAATCACTTGAAACCTAAAATATGCCGGTAAACGTCAATAAATGTCTTAATTCCTCAACAAACTTATACAAAAGATTAAGTATTAAGAGGAGATAAGTTGGTAAAATACCAACTTATCAAACCACCAAACTTAAACTATTGCTTGTCCTCAAGCAATTCAAAAACTAAGAACATCCTACAAGAATATGATCACTTAAGCTCAATGGCATACCAAATATCATTTCAAGTCAAAAATGGCCACTTTAAACACAATGTAGTGACTTCGGTTGGTACCAACAATTAATCCAAGGCATATGAATCACTAAATTTTTGCACATTTATTTCACTTTCAAATGTTCAAACAACACATTAACCAAAGTAGCAACCAAGTAATGACACTAAAGATTCAAAATTTGCCTCTCTATCACAATTGTCTTCCCTCGCTCATTCCTCCCAATTAAAAGTGGGATTAAACTCACAACTCGAGTCTCATGTGCCCTCACACTTTAAGAGAGAATCCAAAACTCATAAATTGCAATTCAAAACATAAATGGGATGTCAAATGGAAAGACTCAACTCTCTCTCTCACAAAGATATTCAAATGCACAAAAGTAGTACCATATGCTTCCCCATGTATTTCTCCACTAATATAGACATACTTGGTTCAAAATCATTTAGGACTTAAAGGGTTGTAGTTTTGGCTCTTGGTTAAGGTACGGCACAATTTGGTAAGAGTTATTGAAAACCTCCCTAAGAACTACACTTTTTCAACAATCAAAGTCCACTTCCTTCAAGAATTTTTCCACCCTTTATTCTTTTTTTTTTGGTATCACCTAGTCTTCCATTTATTCATACGTCCTTATATATATATATATATATATATATATATATATAAGTATATATATATATTTTCTCATTTCATCATTCATTTTTAATTTTTTTTTCATTTACACTTTTCACTTTTTTGAGAAACCTCCACATCACAACTTTTCCAAACCTCCACCCCCAAACTTAGGCTTTTAGCCTATATTCACACTTTAAATTACTTAGGGAGGTATGGTTCCACAAGAAAGTTTGTAACATGGTTGCCAAAGAAAATGTTAAAAGACTCGAAAGGGTTGACTAGGGAAAATATTCATGGGTAGGGAATTTAGGCATAATAATGGTCCAAGGAAGGCCTAATATCATTTTTCAAACCAAGTTAATCTAGGATTTCGCCTTGAAGCACATTCCGGGCAAGTTCTAGACTACAAATGATGCAAAAGAACTTCACAATTAAAGCTCACCACACATGGAAAATGAAAACTCAAGTGGAATACAAATCCAAAATCCAATTAAAACCAATGAATCTCAAGGAAGTCACATGTAGCCTAAGAAGCTATTTAGTGAATCAAAGAGCCAAAATTAGAATCTAAAAGTCACAACAAGGAACATTACTTTAATCATTCATTTTTCTATATATATATATATATATATATATATTTAGATCAAAAACTTCATATGCCAAGGTTTAAATTATATTGGTACCAAACAAGTCACATTTTGGCTTATGGACACAAGATTACACCCCAAAAACCAATTTATTCACAACTAGCTACAAAGCTAACTAAAAAACAAATATTTACTTTCTAAAAATAAAGAAAAACTAAACAAGACTAATCCCTTAAGAAGGTTGTCACGCCATCCATCATAGGAAAAATTCACCCGGTTCAACACAAATAATTTCCTTAGAAAAGAACCGCGATAGAAAGAAAAACCAAGGAGTTGCATTAATAATACTATGAACAAAATAAATAAAAACAACTAAGAATCAAAATAAAAGCCAACAAGAAAATGCCTACAAAATATTACTAATAAACTAAAAATTCAACCAATCCGCAAAAGTTCACAAGAGAAAAAAAAATATATCATACTCCGCATAATGCTCTACAACATAGATCAAATATTGAGCCACCCCCAACCTAAAGTGTTGCAGTGTCCCCAATGCAACTAATCAAAACAAGGTAAAATGAAGGAGGTGCTCCCTGAAACTGCATCACTCGGAGCTGGAGGTGGTGGGAAATCTAAGCTCCAAAGGCTCATCATCATCATGCTCAGAATCGTGTGAGCCACAGAGTGAACTCAGCTTGTGCATCATCCTCGACAGAATTTTGCTTTTCTTCTTTTCATGTTCCTTGAATTTCATTTGTCGCCTTTCAAGTTTTCCTTGTCTCCAGCTCATGTCCTCTAATTTGTTCTTAATTGCTTTTTGTTCCAGCACTACATCATCCAAGGTCTGTGGCTTCTTACCAGACCCAGTCGAAGTGCCCTCATCAGATGGACCAGAGGGAAGACCTGTGACAAGCTGTCGAATTTGAGCATCTACACCATAGATCTGATGGGAAATGTGGCGCATAGTGGGGGGTCCATAAGGAAGTGGAGTCATGGGGTCATGTGATCCTGTAGCTTTGGAGGCACCACCGGATCCCTCGGCAGACTTATCAAACTGGAAAAATGAAGGAGATAGCACATCAATCCTTCTCTTCTTCTTCTTCCCGCCTGTTGGCCCTTTTCGAAGCAATGGATAGATTGCTACGGCAGGGTCCTTATCAACATCAGTCGGGCTAGGTAGCACCTCAGCATCATAAACATTAATCCTTCTCTCCTTCTTCTTCCCGTCGTTGGCCCTTTTCGAAGCAATGGATACATTGCTATGGCAGGGTCCTTCTCAATATCAGTCGGGCTCGGTAGGCTTCTAGACCTTCCGTTGCATGCTTCCTCAATTTCACTCACAATGTGCTAGCCCACGTTCACTGGCAAACCATCCATAATGCCAGCAATCGCCAATGCCTTCTCAGGCATCACCTCAGTCTCATGTCTGGCACAATCCTAGCACAGATAATGGATAGCTAAATCATGGCTTCTGCAATGAATTCATGAGAATCAACCCCTTTATGTATTCTTTCCCAAGTCGGTTGCACCCCATTATGAAGTTTATCAATCAACCATTGTGATCCTCTCTCTCTTCCTCTGGCTCTATATATCTCATTATCAACATTAGGAAGCTCATAGTGTGCATTTATTACCTCGGGGCCAAAGTCGACCCGCTTGCCCCTGACAAAAGTGAATACATCCCCCTGGAAATCAGTCTTCACGGCGTTGGCATAAAACTCACGAACTATTGTGTATTTTTCTTTGATTGGTTCAGGAGCAAAGCATTTCCATCCACTGTCAGTCAGTCTCCAGAAAAATGTCGGCATCTTAGCATCAGGGTTTTCTAGATGGATGCCTCTTTCTTTGATAATTCTCTTTGACATGAGCTTGTCATAATTCCTTTCACAATCAGCCTCCGTGAATCTCGTCGCATCAAAATACTTTTCTTCCATAGCTGGGGGAACATATTCTTGCACATTTTGCACATTTTCAACATTTTACGAGGACGTTTTATACAAGAAGTACCTGAAAATGGAGACCAAATGTTAAATGCATGAACGAGTACTTTATCCACTGTATTATGATGTATCTAGGCCAAAGAAAAGATTCGTGAAGCAACAGCACAAAGACATGCTGGGCTACTATTTTGCTGCTAGTTTTGTGAGGCAGTGCGTTCGCGCTCATACCACTGCGATCACATAAGGCATTTTTTCTTGTTCACAGTGCTGACACTGTGCGATTCCGTAGCGTTTGATGTGATCGCATAAGGCAATTTTTCACCTTGCAATCACATAGCTTCCTTTTTTCCCCAGCTATTTCTTTCTCTTGGGCATTTCCCCAAACACATTAGGGGCAACAGTTTTGCACACACATTTATAAGGAATTTAAGCACAGATTTAGCCCCCAAATTTGTTCAAGAAGTACAAGAAATTCACTCAACAAACCTCACCCAGCAAGCATGCACACAATCAAACACAAGATTCAAAACGAAAACTCTAAATTAAAAATCATAAACAGTGGAGGTGAAGAAGAAAGAAAAATGGGTGTTGATTGACACTAGTATCACACAAAATTGAATTTTTTAGTAAGGATTAGAGTGATGAAATACATACCTTTGATATTGAACTTTATTAGTTGTGTGAAATTGAAGAGAGAACACCTTTTTATGAGTTTTGAGGGCCAAGGGGTGAGAATTTTACTTTTTGGCCAGAAGATTGAGTGAAAGGGTCGTTTCCGGTGTTTAATTATTTTTCACCTACCTGGAGGAATGCGATCACGTGAGTACAATTGCGATCGCATAGTGCAAAAAGTCCTCAAAATTTGCGACGGCTTTGGCATTTATGCGATCGCATAGTGTAACTGCAACCTACTGAAATGCGATCGCATAGTGCAACAGTGTGTTGCACTGCAATTTTGCACCAGCTGCTGGTTTTTGGCTTCCCGGTCACCCCGATCTGCTCAAATCAACTCCAAAATTTTTGAAACTTGACAGATTGGTTAGAAACAATATAATAAAATAATCTAAAAAAGAAAATTTCAAAAAGGACCAAAAATTTTGGAAATGATGGGTTGCCTCCCACCAAGCGCCGCATTTACCGTCGTGGCACGATGCAAGTCAACTTTACCACTTTTCTCGCCACTTGGATGATATGATTGGGCACCTAGCTTGGAATCAAGCTTGTGACCACGGGCGGTGGGGGGGGTGGGTGGGGGGGAGGCGGTAAGTAGATGATCAAGCAAATCCTTAAATTCTTCATTTTTCACTTCTTGGCTTTCATGTGAGGAATGTCATTTTGCTTTATTGTTCCCTCATATTGTAAAATGTATGGTATGAGTTTTTTCTCCTCGCAATCCTCCATTGATTCATTTAGTTCAATTTCCATATCACCACACAAATTCCAATGTTGAAAAATGCTTGGAATGTGACTTCAAACCTCCAACTTGTGGTTTTTCTCGGAGTTTGACATCCTCTTTTTCCCCCGGATTAGAGTCAATTTCAACCAAAATTTCATTTACACCGGTTGAATCTAATGCCACATTTTTCTTGGCATCACTAATACTCATGGAGTCGGTTGTCGGATGTTCAAATCTTGATTCCTCAAAGTAAAGCTCACTTCCTTCCTCGGAGTTGGACTCTTCTTGGCTTCTATCCACACTTTCAAATTGAGAGGCATAGTGAGCCTTCATTAATTCTTTCATTTGATCCTCCAAAGTGCGTATACTCCTCATTTTGAGTCATTTCATGTTTCAAGTCCTCGAGTGCAAAGTTGTGTTTTTCCTCATTTTGAAGAATGGCCTCCAACATGAGCATCATCTTCTCATTTTGAGCATTTGAGAGTTCTTCTTGGTTTTGTTCAAGTGCCAAGGAAGAATTTTCAACTTCAACCTCCAAGGAAGGTTCTTGTCTATCACTCACCTCCAAGGCTTTTTGAACCCTTAAAGCTTCAATCATTTCATCCATTTGTATGTGCAACCTTTCAAGTGCCAATTCGTTTTGGAGACTATTCTCCAAAAGTTCCTCCAAGGCATTTTGCTCTTTGTTTCCTTCTTCAAGTAAGCACTCCAACATGATCTTGAACTCTCTATTTCGGCCATGCTCCATTTCTTTCACTTCCTCATCCCTAAAATTTTCATCACAAAAAGTAGAATCATCATAGCGGGGGATCGGAGAAGGGACGAACAAATAAGCACAATCATCCCAATAACCATTTTGGCAACCACACCTATCAAAATTATTCCACTCATGGGTTTGAGATTGTGCGCACAATCCATCCCCGAGAGAATTTAAACAATTTTGCGACGAGTGTGGTCCTCCACAATAAGGACAAGGGTCATCAAAGTATGAACAACTACCATCTGACCAATCTTCATTATAGGATTCCATTTTTTTAAATCAAAAATCAAGAAAATAAACAACGAACAAACAAGAAAAATGGACCAAGGTAAGAAAAATAATTACATGAATATTCACAAGTTTGGACCAAAGCACTTATGCTTATTTCTCGAACAACCTAAATTCCGCCAAATTGTTCCCCGACAACGGTGCCAAAATTTGACACGCTCAAATTACACCTTAAAATAGTGTAAGCGGTCGATTGTCAAATATAATAACCCAACTAGGTTGGGGTCGAATCCCAGAGAGAACAATGTGTTGGCGATTAGGAATGTAAGAGAATTATCACTTATCGCGCAATGCCAAACACTTAGAATATGGTTTAGAAAATATTTATACCTAAATGAGAAAATGCAAACTAACCTAGAAAGAAACTAAAATGATCGATGGCTACAAGTATTGACGCATCGGGAATTACACTCAAGTAACGATCCAATGTATTTCACGATT
The DNA here is from genome assembly GCA_005239505.1 of Nicotiana paniculata. Classification (NCBI taxonomy): domain Eukaryota; kingdom Viridiplantae; phylum Streptophyta; class Magnoliopsida; order Solanales; family Solanaceae; genus Nicotiana; species Nicotiana paniculata. Next base: position 41,441 of record ML346289.1, read on the forward strand.
TTACAAATATGAGCGAGTTTATATTAATTAGCCACGGATAATAATTCTTAATTAGCTTTTTCAAAAGACTAACAAGACTTCTAATTGAATTATTCCTAACCCAATTAAGAGATTAAGCACACCCGGATATGGCTACAAGTAGTTTAATCCTATTCCTAGGTGGAACCTATAAAATGAGGATTAAAACCTCAATTTCTTGTTAATTAATCTTTCCCCACTCCAAATTATCTTTCCCAAAATTAGTTCGAAGTTAATGGGCGAGTCCTAGGATTAGCTAATCCCTTTGGAAACATTAAAGAACAAGAATAATTAAAGAAACAAGAACTCACTTCATAAAAGATGAAGAATCATTCAATACATAAGCACAACAAGGTATTTAATCCACACTTTAAACATGAATATTTCCATAAGCAAGATTTAGTGTTGAAAATAAATATTACACACTTATATATTCAATACAAAGCAATGAAATGAAGAAATAAACATAAATGGGTAAGAAATCCTTAACCACAAGCTTGAAATCTTCAAAACCCAAATGTGTGTGCAAACCCTAGCTTCCAAAAATGTTCCCTCGTGTCTTCAAGACTCAAAATATGCTAAAACACTGCCAACGATACTGAAAATATCTGCTAGGTCGTAAAATGGTTTGGGGGATAAAGATGTGAAATGCCAGAACTGCCCAGAAAATACCCTATGCGATCGTAACTGTAGGCCCGCGTTCGCATACATTTATTTCTCCCAGCCTATGCGATCGCATATATAGTCCAGCGTTCGCATAGGCCAATTTCCCAGTCCGCTGACCGCTACCTTAATGTTGTGCGTTTGCATGCATGTATCCGTATTCCCATAGCTCTCTTCTCCTGGATTTATGTGATCGCATATAATCACTGGCGATCGCATAGAGTAAAAACTGGGCAGTTATCCTTTTTTCCAATTTCACCACTTTTTGACTTGTTTTTGCACGATTTCTTCACCATCACCTCTAAATCACTTGACACCTGAAATATGTCAGTAAACGTCAATAAATATTTCTTAGTTCCTCAACAAAATTATACAAAAGATTAAGTATTAAGAGGAGATAAGTTGGTAAAATACCAACTTATAAGCGATCTCCAGGTAGCTACCTTGCTATCTCTGAGGATCTGCGACTAAATATAATCAACAACCGCTATCGTGTCCAGAAATGCCTGGATCTGCACACAAGGTGTAGGGAGTAACTTGAGTACGCCAACTCAGTAAGTAACAGCAGTAAATAAAGACTGAGAAGTAGTGACGACCAAAAATAGAAGTATAGTTTATATCACAAAACTTAGTAAAAATACGACATGCTTTAAAATGTGAGTATAAGTCAAATCAGCTCGTTTAAATCAAGTTCTAGTAAATTCATTTAAAATGTCTTTCAACAGTTTTCAAACAAAGGCACAATGCAGATGTGAGCACAAATGATGAAATCATATACAGCCCCTCCGGAAAACATCACTCATATACAGCCCCTCGGGCAACATCACTCATGCCTCACAGTCACTCATGCCTAACAGTCTCTCATGCCTTCCAATCACTCAGTACTCAGCACTCACACTCAGTAGGTACCTGCGCTCACTGGGGGTGTGTACAGACTCCAGAAGGGCTCCTTCAGCCCAAGCTCTATATCAATACCCATCATGGCAGAATCAATGAAACATGATGCGCCGTGCAGCCCGATCCCATAAATATTCTCACAAATCTGGCCATCGGCCTCACTCAGTCATAAACCTCTCCATCCTCTCGGGCTCTCAGAAATCAAAGTATTCAGCCCAAACTACATTTATATGATGCATCAAAATAGAGTAATAGAGATTGAGTTATGTAGTAAATATGTATAAACATGATTGATTATAGATTTTCAATCAAAACCAATGAGAGGACATCAAGAAAAGACTGCTAAGGGTCCAAACCACACTGGCATAAGGCCTAAACATGGCATACGGCCTGATTTTCAGAATATCTTTCAAAAACACGTAAGAATCATGGGTTTTAAACAAAATATTCAACTTTATAGTTGACACGGGATGGACCAATCACAATCCCCAATGGTGCACGCCCACACGCGCGTCACCTAGCATGTGCTTCACCTCCAAATAATCACATGACATAAAATCCGGGGTTTCATACCCTCAGAACTAGATTTACAATTGTTACTTACCTCAAACCGATCAAACCTCTACTCAGCGATGCTCTTGCCCCTCAGATTCGACCTCCAAGTGCTCTGAATCTATTCACAACCAGTGCAATACCATCAATATACGTTAAAGGAATGAATTCCACAAGAAAGCTACCAAAATAGACTCAAAATCCAAAATTGGCCCAAACCCGGCCCCCAGGCCTACGTCTCGAAATTCAACAAGTTACAAAACTTGAAAGCCCATTCACTCACGAGTCCATATGTTTCTCCCAAACGCACACGCAAGTATATGTGCTCGTACAAGTAATGAAATGATAAGTCGAGTGTCGAAACCACATAGACTTGTATCTACTACCCACTAAATTTACCAAAATTGCTATTCAGTCAAGCCAAAATAAAGTTTAAGAATGTGATTATACTAAACTATAATTCTAAGTAGTAACGAAATTATCATGTAGCAAGATAATTGTGGTGTATTCAATAGAGACAAATATTTCAGGGTTGTGATCGATTCACCAATATACTGTGTTCTAGTTAACTCTCTCTTTTATATAATTCACTAATGATTGCCAATTAATCGATAATTGCTCTCATAGCCTTCACCCGAAGTACTACTCGCCTATTCAAAATAGATTAACGCCTATATTACTATGAAATCATTCTATTAAGAACACATTAATATTACGATATCTAATTAAACACGGTGTCTAGGTATATTCCTATCCTAACCACAAATCCACCCCCTAAGAGTTAATATCCCACTCTCTTAAATTCTTCTCTAATCTATACATGGCTTTCCCAAGCATAACATAGATAGTAAATAGAACTAATTGTTGGCCAGACAATTAAGCAATTAATCAGAGGATTGAAGAAACAACCATATATTAGTGAACTGTAATCAAGGTTAAGCTAACGTTAAAAAATAATATTCATGGCTAAATCAGAACCCCAGAACAATGGGGTTTTAGCCACTCACGATAATAGCAAACAATTTCATAAGTGTTGAATAATTGAAAATACTAAGAAAAGATGAAGAAAACTGAGATCTCTTCGCTTCCGAATGTTTCTTGTGTGTATTGTCCCTCAAAAGTGGCGCCCCCTCCACAAATAAGTTTAGTCTTTCTTTTATACGTGTTGGGTAGGTCTAGGGCCGAAATAACCGTGTCCCGGATGAACTTGGACAGCATTCACGCAACCAGTGCCCTGCCCAACGCTAGGCACTCTCCCTTGCGCTGCGGATTTTTATCTACTGATTCTGGAGCCACAGGTAGCATGGGCCGCTGCCTGTGGCGCTGCAATTTCTAGTTTTTCTATTTTCGTCCGTTTTAGCTCGAATTTCGCACATCGCGCCCCCAATTGCTCCCGGATCATTCCTACATATAAATACACCTGAAATTAATATAAATAAACACATTTTACATCCTTAATCCACGAAACAAAAGTACAACATGAGGAGATATTCACACAAATATATATATATGCTTTAAGCTAAACATCCAAATCCCACACTTAGACTCTTGCTCGTCCTCGAGCAATGGACTATCAAATAAACTCCCAAGTACGTACAAATCTAAACTATAGAGGAGCACTTCAACTTTTAACCACACACTCTACCTTGGACTATGATCGATACCGACACTCAAGCATGAACATACAAAAATTCACATTCTTCCCTTTTTAAACATGCCCAATTATAACATTTCAATTCAATCACTCCAACAACGTATTTACAGCCACCTGACCTCAAGAGTCAACTTGTAACCACTAAGCACTCTCAACTCACGCACTAACCCAACAAGAAAGTTACAACATTATCAATCATTCATGAGATCATGTGCCCTCACCAACAAACAAAAGAGTGAATATATACTAGTCCACACATTCAAATATACTTTTGAATATAATTTAATCACATCACATAGTTGAACAACATTCACTCACTCTCATAATGGATTAATATGCATCCCGTGGTCGTACCATAAGCTTACCCATAGTGTAGATCTCTAATAATTTAAGCTACCCAAATCTTGGATCAATTAGGAATTTAAGGTTGTAATGTAGGCTAAGGACGGGTATGATATATTTAGGAATAGTGACTAACCCTCCTAAGCACTTCAATACAATACACTAACAATTCAAACACGTATTCTTCTCAACCAATTCACTTGCCACAAACCATATACAACATAACGCTTTTTTCAATTAAGCACATATATACTCCCACTAGCACAATTTAATAAGAATTGGAGGTGTGTGTTTTTCTACATACGTTAACTATCATTTTTTCTTTTCTTTTTCTTCTTTTTTACACACACTCCATACATTAAGGTTCATCGGCTAGTGACTTTTGATTTCAACTATAGTGCACCAATGATCCTTTCCATGGTTCTACTCAAAAGCTACTCCTCATTCCCTAACCTTACTTATTTTAGCAATTAAGTGCCTTAGGAGGTAAAGGTTCAACAATCTCAAATTACAAACAAAATAGGGTACGACATGTAATGTGGGTGCCAAAGAAAAGGTCTATAGGCTCAAAGGGGCTAGAAATTTTTTATTTTTATGTGACAAGCACATCTATAATCAAGAAATAAAACACCTACGTCATCTCCTAGATTAGCACAACTTACAATTTCGCTTCGATTAACACATGGGGAAAGTTCTAGACTATACATGATAGCACAGAAAATTACAAATTCTCACACACACGTTGCACATGACTCAATCACGATGGTTTTGTTCAACTCTCAAGTCAAGCAATCACACATAATTGAGAAAACTAAGCAATATTGCACTATGTGGCATACAAGTCAAACAAATGAGCTAAAGCATCACAAAATAGGCTATTTACTTTACTTAGGCTTCACAACTCAAACCAAATACACGGGAAAACATAATGTATGTCATAGCCTAATGTGCCAGCACCAAACACGTCAATGAGTATCTCAAAGCCACTCAGTTTCTTCCTAACTACTCCTAAAAAAAATTAAAGTACCCAGTTCGAGCTACATCCTTCGAAAAGAACTGGTGCCCAAAGAAAAACAAAGAGATACTACCTAGCTATATTAAAAAAAACTCTTCTTTGGTATTTTAATCGGACTTTATCCCTCAAGAGAATTGTCCAAAAGGTCCATCGTCGGGAAAAGTCCTAGCTTTTTCTAATTTTTTTTTCAATTTTCGTTTTAAAACAAAGTAGACTAAGTAAAACTGATAAAAGAAACAAATTAAGACTAATAAATAAAACATTTATACAAGATATACAACTACATCACAAGTAGTATTCCTCCCACGCCACACTTATAGTATGCATATTACCCGATGCATATAAAAATGAAAAACAAAGTAGGGTGAAAAGAAAGCTCCCTGTCAGTCCTCCTCCTCCTCAGCATGCCCTCCATCAGCAGCTCTGGGCTCATCGTCATCAGGTCCAAGAGGAACCAAATCCATGGGCCCCGTAACATCATTAGCCATATCATCCTCTGTATCTGAGCCTTTAATTGTGTTGACGTCCTCCGATGAGTGAAGGGGACTTTCGGGTGCAATCCCCAACATCTCCTTGGACGAACTTGACAAATCATTGCGTAACTGCATACGCTCCTCGTCCGAGATACCATCCTCATTAATAAATTCAAGGACTTATAGATGTACCTATTGAAGTTCTCGTCTCTTTCATTTCTTGCAGCATGCGTAAGCTTCGACGATGTCTCCAACAAATATGTGATGTCCATGAGCCCTGTAGGAGCCTCCACCACCTCATCATATCCCAGGTACTCTGGCACTCCTCGGGCAAGCTGACATTGAGTGAGCAAGTTGCCGAAGAAGAACCTCTTAATTTACCGCCCAAATCATGAGCGAGCCATCTCATTGAGCATAATCTCACCCACGCTAATGGGTTTGCCCGTCATCAGAAAGAATATGACACACACTGTAGCTCGAGTGCAGTCGCTGCTGTGCTCTACGAGCATGAGTCTGGCTTGCAAAAAATTCTGTCACACTTTGGCAGTCTTGTTAAAATCAGAGCGGACCATGTGAAGATGAATATCTCCTTGCTTCCAGGTCCACTTTGCATTGGAATCCACGCCACAAAGAGTGTGACGTATCAATGTGTACTTTGGACTTCTGACAAATTTCTGGAATCTTCTTGGGTCAACATTGTCAACCCCCAAATATTCACATAATGCCCCTATCCATTGGAACGTCCTTTCCCTATACACGTGAAGTGCCATGCCCTGCATGCCAGTTTGCATAAAGTTCCCGAACCATGCTCAATTTTCATGTCCGGGGCATTCTGGGAAATTGTCCATATGTAGTGCGTGTAGCCGACTAAGTTCCTCCGGAAAGTTTCTCTCTAAGGCTTTGGTATTAATCCCAATGTCAAAGATGTACTGACCATATGGCACGAAGTCCCTGCCAGGAAATCGCCGCATCATTGATCAAATCCAAGCGAGGCCTTGGTCTAAACGGTGCCTGCTGTGATCCTTCGACAATTCGTTTGCCTTTAGCTTGCCGCGAGGATCCCTCTCCTTGCTTTCGCTTTTTGGGCACAAGAGAAGTGGAGGAGGACTTGCCAATGCCCTTGAATTTTCTAGAACCACCACGAGCCATAATATCCTGCAACACAATTAAGCATGATATGGGAGCTCATCAAGAATTATTCCTAAGGTTGTCGCGCAAGTCCAAAAAAATTGACCCCACACTTAAAACCGAAGCAATGTACAATACTTCACGATTTTGATCTAAAAAGCACAAGTGTTGCACTCCAAAGCCATGGGTACTCAAGACTTGCCCATGCCAAACAATATCTATAAGGTACTCATAAATTCCACCTACACAAGTGATTGATCATGGCTATGTGAATTCACCTTAATGTAAGCAAGAGTCATATGTTACTTTCCTTTCTACAACTACTACAACTACACTAAATTAGCTAAATCTACAATAATTCTATACATACATTATATAAGATACATGGTGTAGGTTCATGTTTTCATCAACGTCAAGCTCCCTAACATGTAAAAGTGTTCCCACAAACCCCACACTTGGCCCAAATTCATACACAAATATACTCGGTTACTCAGACTTCACCGGTACACCACAATCTTCATTCAAACATTTTAATGAACACCTTGTGGGCATAAAGTGGGTGCATTCTAATTCAACAATGGTAGAATATGGTGGCCCTCCCAAATAACCACACAATATTCGACCAAGTACAACCACCCACCATAAAAATTTCTTAAGAAACTCCATAGGGGGGAAATTGGGGATTATGGCACTTGGAGGATGGGATGTACATTGTTATCTAACAATTAAAACACAAAAATAAGAAGAAGAGGAGAAAGAAGAACATACCTGTAGAGTTTAGGTTGAGAGCAAGAGAAAACATGAGAAAATTTTGAGAGAGAGGAAGAAGAATTTTCTGCAGAAGCAGCGTTTGAGAGAGAAGGTAGTGTTTTTGTCTTGTTTTTGATTTTTTGAACTTGGATTATGGTTTAAGTTGGGTTGGGGATGGGTATGGGTATGGGTAGTAGGATGGGTTATAATATTAGTGTAAATGGGTATATGGGTAGGGTTAAATGGGTATGAGTTATTAAATAACAAAAAAAATGAAAATAAAATTAAAAAAAGTAAATAAAAATATTACCTGGACAACCCCCAGCCCAGCGCCCTAGGCTATTCTTGGCAGTGGGGGTCTTGAAGCTTTCTATTTTCAGCGCCCCAAGCAATTCCGGACGCTGGCCCAGGCGCTGTTTCGCGAGATTTATTTTTTTTATTTTTTTAAATAACATCCCGATCCCCCGAGCCTTTTATATACTCAATTTACACGTCCTACACCATTATATATATAATTTCTATACCTACAAAGAAAATGCAAACTATGTTATACTATAACTAAAATATTAAGAAGTTAAACTATGAAAGCAATAAAATTGGGTGGCCTCCCAACAAGCGCCTGATTTAACATCGCGGCACGATGCAGAGTCTCGCTTAATCCTCATCAAGTACAACTTTGGTCTTCTCATGATTAATTATTCCTCCCCAATAATTCTTGACTATGTGTCCATTCACCAAAAATTTTCTTTCACCGTGTAAAGCTCACAACTCAATTGCGTCATAAGGAGTTACTCTCATCACCTCAAACGGGCCTGACCATCTCGATTTTAGCTTCCTAGGAAATAGCCTTAGTCTAAAGTTGAATAGTAATACTTATTGGCCTAGCTCGAAGTGACGCGGCTTGATGTGCTTGTCATGCCATCCTTTTCTCTTTTCTTTCTAAATCATAGCATTTTCATAAGGGTGGAACCTGAACTCATCTAATTCATTCAATTGCAAAAGTCTTTTCTCGCTCGCGGCTTCGAGGTCCATGTTCAACTTCTCAATGGCCCAATATGATTTGTGTTCAAGTTCAACGGGAAAGTGACATTCCTTCCCATAAACTAACTTGTATGGTGACGCCCCAATTGGCATTTTGTATGCGGTTCTGTATGACCATGAGGCATCATCTAACTTTGCAGCCCAATCCTTCATATTCACATTCACCGTCTTTTATAAGATTTGCTTTATTTCTCTAATAGATACCTCAGCTTGTCCGCTTGTTTTAGGATGATATGCTATTGCAACTCTATGGAGGACTCCATATTTAGCCATAAGGTTATTCATCAACCGATTGCAAAAGTGTGTTCCTTTATCACTAATCAACGCACGTGGAGTCCAAAACCTCGAAAATATGTTCTTTTTCAGAAACAAAGCTATAACCATGGCATCATTTGTTGGCAATGCAATCGCCTCTACCCATTTTGACACGTAGTCGACTGCTAGCAAAATGTATTTGTTTCCTCTGGACAATGGGAATGATCCCATAAAATCTATCCCCCATACATCAAAAATCTCAACCTCCAGGATGTTATTAAGAGGCATCTCGTTCCTCCTTGTGATTGTTCCTTTCTCTGACACTAGTCACACTTCTTAACAAATGCATGGGCATCCTTGAATAAAGTTGGACAAAAGAAACCGGATTGTAATACCTTTGCATCCATTCTATCGCCTCCATGATGGCCCCCATAAGGTGATGCATGACAACCATACAACACTAATTCTACCTCTTTATCTAGAATGCATCTCCTCATCAACTGATCAGCACATTGTTTGTACAACTATGGCTCATGCCAATAGTAGAAGTTCACATCATGAAGAAACCTCTTTCTAGCTTCAGATTCAATTTCAGGAGGAAGTACCCCACTCACAAGATAATTCACATAGTCTGCATACCATGGGGGAGGGTCTTGGGTGATAGCAAGAAGTTGCTTTTAGTTTGTCCACCCTCCTCCACGTGGTCATGATTTTCCAACCTTGATAAATAGTCAGCTACTTCATTCTCAGTGCCCTTTCGATGTCTTATTTCTACATCAAATTCCTGCAACAACAAAACCCAGCACATTAATCTAGCCTTAGATTTTTTTTTGTAAATAGATACCTAATTGTTGCATGATCGGTATGGACTATGACTATTGTTCACACCTAGTATGCCCAAAATTTCTCAAAGGCCCACATAACGGCTAACAACTCCTTTTCAGTGGTGGTTTAATTATCTGTGCATCATCAAGAGTCTTACTCGCATAGTAGATGGAATAAAACACCTTGTCCTTCTTCTGGCATAACATTGCCCCAATATCATGGTCACTTGCATCACACATAAGTTCAAATGGTAGAGACCAATCTAGTGCCACAATATTGGGAGCACCCACCAACTTCTTTTTCAGTTCTTCAAATTCTTTCAGGAATGCTTCATCAAAATTGAACGTTACATCTTTTTCAAGTAACCTGCACAAAGGAGTAAATTTTTTAGAGAAATCTTTAATAAAGTGCCGATAGAATCCCGCGTGTCCCAAGAAACTCCAGATACCCTTCACAGAAATTGGCGGAGGTAATTTTTCAACCGTCTCCATCTTTGAGTGTGAAGAGAAATTCCCTTAAGTAAACTGCATCTTGTGACACACCATTGTATTGAAAGGTGTTCATGATCTCCTCGAAGTCCATTAAATGGTTGTTTGGATCTTCGTTTTGCTTTTCTATGAAGACACATCAGTTTTGAAGAGCCTGCATCAACCCTTGATTCAACTCAAAATTGTTAGCTGCAACTAGAGGTGGTCTCACACTTGATAAGCCTTGGTTGTAGACCGGTCTAGAATAATCGCCAAATGTTCTCCCAGCACCGAGAGCTATATTTCTGAATTGATCTGCAACCAAATGTTGATTTTGAGCCATTCTCTAAGCCCTCTCTTCTTCATATACCATTTGTGCATCTCTCAAAGTTGTTTCCATAGCATCCCGTGCAACTTTGTCTCGTTGTTGAGCTGTCTCCCTCATAGTCAAATCTACATCATCATTATCTCCAGCCATATTTTCTTTGGTTGAGGATTCCAACCTTATCTATGTTCACAGGGAGTCCTTCCTCAGCTATCGCAGTTGTTTCTCAATTTCTGGTTCGTATGGTAGCACTTCCTTCCCAGAAGATCGAGTCATGCACCAATATAAACTGTAGCCTCCGCACATTCAAGGAACACCAAACGTAAAAAAGGAAAAATAAAATAAAAGAAAAAATAAAAATTCTTGAATTAGAACTACAAACTATTTCAAATACAATGATTTCGAATTCCCGACAATGGTACCAAATTTGACGAGCGCAAAACACACACTTAAATATTCTCGCTAGTCGAATATAGTATAATATAATATTGAATCCACATGGATTGGAGTTAAACAATATTATCGTATTTTGTATCTAGATTGCTATCCAAGATAATAAACAATTGAGAATTATGTGATTTAAAACAAAATTAACTATGAATCTAGTGCTAATTGGCTATGACAATCACAACAAAAGTAAGCAAGGAAGATATCAATGGGAGAAAATAGGGGTTGATTGGATATGTGTAAGATAATTGTCTGGGATTAACTCTAGTTAATTCACTCCTACTGTTCAAGTGAGTCTCTCGAATTCATTCAATTATTAGTTCAAATTTTTCGTAGAAACTCCTCTCTTGATTAAGTCTTATCCTCACAATTTGAACTAATTTAAGCTCGGTGAAGATATGCAAGAATTCGTAGTGGATTGGTATTTAGTAGAACCTCTCTCGATTATCCTCCTTACTAGGTTTAATCAATGATTCAACTAGCCTGCGACAGAAGGAATGGGCTATAACACACGAAAATATGGGAATCGGGCGGAATTCCAGTTTTATGGCAGTAAAATGCCAAAAAAAGAGGAACGGTCATGGCTGGGCACTGATTATGGTTCCTTATGTCGTATTTGATGTCTTAGAAAAATATTAGGCAATCCGCGTCTGGGGAACCGGGCCTACAGCAGAATGCATGAGCTATAACACACGAAAATATGGGAATCAGACGGAATTCCAGTTTTATGGCCGTAAAACGCCAAAAAACTAGGAATGGTCATGGCACAGCAGTGACTATGGTTCCTTAGGTCGTATTTCATATCCCGAAAAAATAATAAGCAACCTGGGCCCGGGGACCCGAGCCCACGACAGAAGGCGTGTGCTATAGCACACGAAAATACGGGAATCGTATGGAATTATAGTTTTATTGCCGTAAAACGCCAAAAAACAAGAAACGGTCATGGCGGGACAGTAAAAATGGTCCTTAGATCGTATTTGATGTCACGAATTTTTTTTTAGGCAAATTGGATCCGTGGGCCCGTTCCCACGACATAAGGCGTAGGCTATAGCACACGAAAATATGGGAATCACGCGGAAGTCCAGTTTTATGGCCGTAAAATTCCAAAAAACAAGGAACGGACATGGAGAGCTTGTGAAAATGCCTCCTTAGCTCGTATTTGATGTCCCAAAAATTGTTTAGGTGATCCGGGTCCAGGGGTCCCGGCCCACGACGGAAGGCGTGAGCTATAGCACACGAAAATATGGGAATCAGTCGGAATTCCAGTTTTATGGGCGTATAATGCTAAAAAATGAGGAACAGTCATGAATGGATGGTGAAAATTGTTCCTTAGGTCGTATTTGATGTCCTAGAAAATTTTTTGGGGATCCGGGTACGGGGGCCCGGGCTCATGGCAGATGGCGTGGGCTATAGCACACGAAAATATCGCAATTAGGCGGAATTTCAGTTTTATGGGTGTAAAACGCCATATAATAAATAATGTCATGGAGGGGCATTGAAAATGCCTCCTTAGTTCTTATTTGATCCCCCGCAAAATTTTTAGGCATTCTAGGGGCCGAGGCCCACGATGGAAGGCCTGGGCTATAACCCACCAAAATACGGGAATCAGGCGGAACTCCAGTTTTATAGCTGTAAAACGCACAAGGAACATTCATGGAGGGGAAATGACTATGTTTCCTTAGGTTGTATTGGATGTCCCGAAAAATTATTAGGCGATCCGGGTCCAGGGGCCCGGACCCACGGCAGAAGGCGTGGGCTATAGCATACGAAAATATGTGAATCAGGTGGAATTAAAGTTTTATGGCCGTAAAACAGCAAAAAATGAGGAATGATTTTGGAGGGGCTGGTAAAATGGTTCCTTAGGTTGTATTGTATGTACGGGAAAATTAATAGGCAATCCTGATCCGAGGGCCCCAGCCCACGACAGAAGGCGTGGGCTATATCACACAAACATATGGGAATCAAGTGGAATTCTAGTTTTATGGGCGTAAAACGCCAAAAAAACAAGGAACGGTCATGGCGGGGCAGTGAAAAATCTTTCCTTTGATCGTATTTGATGTCCCAAAATTTTTTTAGGTGATCCGGGTCCGAGATACCGGGCCCACGACGGAAGGCGTAGGCTTTAGAACACGAAAATAAGGGAATCGAGCGGAATTCCAGTTTTATGGCCGTAAAATTCTAAAAATAAGGAACATTCATGGAGGGGCAGTGAAAATGGTTCCTTAGGTCGTATTGGATGTCCAAAAAAATTTTAGGCGATCCGGGTATGGGGGCCCAGGCACACTCTTGAAGGCGTGGGCTATAGCACATGAAAATATGGGAATCAGGCGGAATTTCAGTTTTATGACCGTAAAACGCCAGAAAATGAGAAATGGTCATGAAGGGTCGGTGAAAATGGTTCCTTAGGTCGTATTGGATGCCCCAAATAAATCTTAGGCGACCCAAGTACGGGGGACTAGGCTCACGGCGAAGGCGGGTAATAGCACACAAAAATATGGGAATAATGCGGAATTCCAGGTTTATGGTCGTAAACCGCCAAAAACAAGGAACAGTCATGGATGGGTTGTGAAATGGTTCCTTAGGTTGTATTTGATGTTCCAAAAAAACTTAAGGTGATCTAGGTACGGGGGCCCGGGGCCACAGCGGAAGGCGTGGGCTATAGCGCTAGCACACAAATATATTGGAATCAAGCGAAATTCTAAATTAATAGCCGTAAAACACCGAAAATTGAGGAATAGTCATGGAGGAGTTGTGAAAATTGTATCCTAGGTCGTATTTGGTGTCTCGGAAAACTTTAGGTGATCCAGATCCGGGGCCCAGGCCCACGGCGGAAGGCGTGGGCACGAAAATATGGGAATTAGGCGGAATTTCAGTTTTATGGGTGTAAAACGCCAAATAACAAAGAACGGTCATGGTGGGGCATTGAAAATGCTTCCTTATTTATTTTATGATCCCCACAAAAAATTGAGGTAGTCTAGGGGACCTGGGCCCACTGCGAAAGGCATGGGCTATAACACACGAAAATATGGGAATTAGGCGGAATTCAAGTTGATGGCTGTAAAATGCCAGAAAATGAGGATTGGTCATGGAATGGTTGTGACACTGGTTCCTTATGTCGTATTTGATATCCCAGTGAAAATTTAGGCCATCCGAGTACGGGGGCGCAGACCCACGACAGAAGGCGTGGGCTATAGCACTCGAAAATATGAGAATCGGGCGAAATTTAAGTTTTACGCGTGTAAAATGCCAACAAAACAAAGAACGGTCATGGTGAGGCATTGAAAATGGTTCCTTCTATCCTATTTTATATCCTGCAAAAATTTTAGGCGATAGGGTTCCGAGGGCCAAAATAAGGGAATCAAGCAGAATTCTAGTTTTATAACCGTAAAATGCCAAAAAATGAGGAACGGTCATGGCAGGGCAGTGACAATATTTTCTTAGGTCATATTTGGTATTCCGAAAAAATTATAAGAGATTTGATTGAAGGGTCACAGACCCATGCGAAAGGCGTGGGCTATAGCACACGAAAATATGCGAATCGAGCGGAATTCAAATTTTGTGGCCGTAAAATTTAAAAAAAACGAGAAACAGTCATGGAGCTGCAGTGAAAATGGTTCTTTAGGTCATACATGATGCCTCAAAATAGTTTTAGGCGATCTAGGTTCGGGGGCTCGGGCCCACGGCGGAAGGTGTGGCCTATAGCACACGAAAATATGGGAATCGGGCAGAATTCCAGTTTTATAGCCGTAAAACACCAAAATATGAGGAACGTTCATGGAGGGATAGTGAATATGGTTTCTTAGGTTGTATTGTATGTTCTAGAAAATTATTAGGAGATCCGGGTCCGAGGTCTGGGGCCCACGGTAGAAGGCGTGGGCTATAGCACACAAACATATGGGAATCAGGTGGAATTCTAGTTTTATGGGCGTAAAACGCCAAAAATACAAGGAACGATCATGAAGGGGTAGTGAAAATCATGCCTTAGGTTGTATTTGATGTCCCAAACAAATTTTAGATGATTCGGGTTCGAGGTCTCGGGCCCACGGCGGAAGGCGTGGTCTATAGCACACGAAAATAAGGGAATCGAGCGGAATTCCAGTTTTATGGCCGTAAAATGCCAAAAAATAAGGAACGGTCATGGCGGGGCAATGAAAATGGTTACTTAGGTCCCAAAATGTTTTTAGGCGATCCGGGTATGGGGGCCCAGGCACACTCCGGAAGGCGTGGGCTATAACACACAAAAATATGGGAATCGAGCGGAATTTCAGTTTTATGGCCGTAAAAGGCCAAAAAATGAGGAATGGTAATGATGGGGTTGTGAAATGGTTCCTTAGGATATTTAATTTCCCTAAAAAATATTAGGTGGTCTGGGTACGGGGGCCCGGGCCCATAGCGGAAGGCGTGGGCTATAGCACACAAAAATATGGGAATCAGACGAAATTCCAGTTTAATGACCGTAAAACGCCAAAAATTAAGGAATTGTCATGGAGGGGTTGTGAAAATGGTACCTTAGGTCAGTTTTGATTTCCCAGAAAAACTTTAGGCGATCCAGATGCGGGGGCCAGGGCCCACGGCGAAGGCGTGGACTATAGCACACGAATTTAAGTTTTATGGGTGTAAAACGTCAAATAACAAAGAACGGTTATGGAAGGGCATTGAAAATGCTTCCTTAGTTCTTATTTGATCCACCTCAAAAGTTTTAGGCAATATAGGGGCTAGGGACCATGGCGAAAGGCCTGGGCTATAATACACGGATATATGGGAATCGGACGGAATTCCAGTTTTATAGCCGTAAAACACCAAAAAATAAGGAACATTCATGGAGGGGCAGTAAATATAGTTCCTTTAGATTGTATTGGATGTCCCAAAATTTATTAGGTGATCCGGGTCCGGGCCCCAGGGCCCACGGCAGAAGCCGTGGGCTATACCATACGAAAATATAGGAATCAGGTGGAATTCAAGTTTTATGGGTGTAAAAAAAAAGGAACGGTCATGGCAGGGCAGTGACAATGCTTCCTTAGGTCGTATTTGATGTCCCAAAATTTTTTTAAGAGATCCAGGTCCAAGGCCTAGGCCCACGGCGGAAGGTGTGGGCTATAGCACACGAAAATGAGAGAATCGAGAAGAATTCCAGTTTTATGGCCGTAAAATGCCAAAAAATGGGGAACGGTCATGGCGGGGAGGTGAAATTGGTTCCTTAGGTCGTACATGGTGTCTCGAAATTTTTTTAGGCGATCGGGGGCCCAGGCCCACGGCGGAAGGTGTGGGCTATAACACACGAAAATATGCGAAGTGAGCGGAATTCCAATTTTATGGCCGTAAAACACCAAAAAAAGAAGAACGGTCATGGCGTGGTTGTATTACGGGGGTCCGGGCCCACAACGAAAGGCGTGGGCTATAGCTAACAGAAATATGAGAATCGAGCGGAATTGAAGTTTTATGGCCGTAAAACCCCAAAAAATGAGGAACGATCATGGCAGGGCAGTGAAAATGGTTCCTTAGGTCATATTGGATGTCGCAAAAATATTTTAGGTGATCCAGGTTCAAGGGCTCGGGCACACGACTGTAGGTGTGGGCTATAGCATACGAAAATATGGGAATCAGGAAAAATTCCAGTTATATAGTCGTAAAACGCCAAAAAACGAGGAACATTCATGGTGGGGCAGTGAGTATGGTTTTTTAGGTCTATTGGATGTCCCGGAAAATTATTAGGCGATCCAGGTCTGGGGGATCAGTCCCACGGCAGAAGGCATGGGCTATAACACATGAAAATACGGGAATTAGGTGGAATTCTAGTTTTATGGGCGTGAAATGCCAAAAAAAAAGGAATGGTCATGGAGGGGTAGTGAAAATGTTTCCTTAGGTTGTATTTGATTTCCCAAGAAACTTTAAGGCGATCCAGGTCCGAGAGCTTGGGATCACGGAGAAAGGCGTGGGTTATAGTACCCGAAAATAAGGGAATCAAGCGGAAATCCAGTTTTATGGCCGCAAAATGCCAAAAGATGAAAAACGGTCATGGTGTGGCATTGAAAATGGCTCCTTAGTTCTTGTTTGATGTACTGAAAAAATTTACACGATCCAGTTCCGGGGGCCTAGGCCAACGGCGGAAGGCGTGAGCTATAACACCCGAAAATATGAGAATCAGGCGAAATTCAAGTTGTATGGTCGTAAAACACCAAGAAACGAGGAACGATCATGGTGGGACAGTGACAATGGTTACTTAGGTTGCATTTGATGTCCCGAAAAATAATAGTCACTCCGGGTCCAGAGGTCCGGACCTGGCAGAAAGCGTGGGCTATAGCACACGAATATTTGGGAACCGGGCAGAATTCTAATTTTATGGTTGTAAAACGCCAACAAATGAGGAACGATCACAGTGAGGAGGTGAAAATTTTTCCTTAGGTCGTATACGATATCCCGAAAAAGTTGTAGGCGATCCGGGTCTGGGGGCCCGGGCCCACATCGGAAGGTGTGGGCTATAGCACACGAAAATATTGTAATCGAGCGAAATTCTAGTTGTATGGCCGTAAAATGCTAAAAATCGAGGAACGGTCATGGGGGTGGTGACAATGGTTCCTTAGGTCGTATTTGATGTCCCGGAAAATTTTTAGGCGTCCGGGTCTGGGGGACCAAACCCACGACAGAAGGTGTGGACAATAGCACATGAAAATATGGGAAACCTGCGGAATTCTAGTTGTATGGCCGTAAAACGCCAAACAATGAAGAACAAACATGGAGGAGTGAAGATAGTGGTTCCTTAGGTCCTATTATATGTCTCAGAGAAATTTAAGGCGATCCGAATACGGTGGCCCGGGCCACGGCAAGAGTGGGCTATAGCACACGAAACTATGAAAATCAGGCAGAATTCCACTTTTAAGCCTGTAAAACGCCAAAAAACGAGCAACAATCAGGGCTGGTTGGTGACAACGTTCCTTAGTTCATATATGAAGTCTCGGGAAAATATTAGGTGATCCGGGTTCGGGGGATCAAACCGTTGGCGGAAGGCATGGGTTACAGCACACGAAAATATGGGAATCAAGCGGAATTCCAGTTTTATGGCCATAAAATGCCAAAAAAGAGCAACGGTAATGGAAGGGCATTTACAATGGTTCCTTAGGTCGTATTTGATGTAGTGAAAGTTTTTTAGGAGATCCGGGTCCGGGGGCCGGGGCCCATGGCGGAAGGTGTGGGCTATAGCACATGAAAATATGCGAATCAGGAAAAATTCCAGTTTAATGACCGTAAAACGCCAAACAATGAAGAACAATCATAGATGGGTTGCGAAAATGGTATTTTAGGTCGTATTTGTTGTCACGGGAAAACTTTAGGTGACCGGAGTACGGGTCCCGCATCCACAGCGGAAGGCGTGGGCTATAGCACACGAAAATATGGGAATCAGACAGAATTCCAGTTTTATGGCCGTAAAACACCAAAAAATGAAGAAAGGTCATGGTGGGGCATTGAAAATGGTTCCTTAGTTCTTATTTGATGTCCCGCAAAAATTGACACGATCCAGTTCCGAGGGCCTATCCCCACGAGCTATAGCACACAAAAATATGAGAATCGAGTGAAATTCCAGTTTTATGGACGTAAAACATCAGAAACTGAGGAACGTTCATTGCAGAGCAGTGATTATGTTTCCTTAGGTCGTATTGGATCTCCCGTAAAAATATTAGGCAATCCGGGTTCGGGGTCTGGGCTCACAGCATAAATGAGGAACATTCATGGTGGGGGATAACAATTTTTCCTTCTTTCATGTTTGATGTCCCGAAAATATTTTAGGTGATGCAGGTCAAGGGGCCTAGGCCCACGACGGAAGGTGTGGTCTATAGCACACGAAAATATGGTAATCGGGCAAAATTCCAGTTGTATGGTCGTAAAATGCCATAAAACGAGGAACGGTCATGGAGGAGCAGTGAAAATGGTTCCTTAGGTCATATTTGATGACTCGGATAAACTTTAGGTGATCCAGATCCGGGGGCCCAAGCCCACGGCGGAAGGCGTGTGCTATAGCACACGAAAATATGGGAATCAGGGAAAATTCCAGTTTTACGGCCATAGAACGCCAAAAAATGATGAACGGTCAAGGTGGGGCAGTGACTATGGTTCCTTAGGTCGTGTTTCATGTCCTAAAAAAATAATAGGCAATCCGAGTCCCCGGGCCCGGACCCACAGCAGAAAGCGAGGGCTATAGCACACGAATATTTGGGAAACAGGCAGAATTCCAGTTTTATGGCTGTAAATCGCCAACAAATGAGGAATTGTCATGGTGCGGTGGTGAAACTTTTTCCATAGGTTGTATTTGATATCCCGAAAAAGTTGTAGGCCCGGGACCACAGATGAAGGTGTGGGCTATAGCACACAAAAATATTGGAATATGGCGAAATTCCAGTTGTATGGCCGTAAAACACCAAAAACTGAGGAACGGTCATGGGGGTGGTGACAATGGTTCCTTAGGTTGTATTTGATATCTCGGAAAAAATTTAGGCGATCCGGGTCCGGGGCACCAGACCCACGACAAAAGTTGTGGACTATAGCACACGAAAATATGTGAAACAGGCGGAATTCTAGTTGTATGGCCGTAAAAGGCCAAAAAATGAGGAACTATAATGTAGGGGTGGGGATAGTGGTTCCTTAGGTCGTATTATATGTCACAGATAAATTTAAGGTGATCCGAGTAAGATGGCCTGGGCCCACGGCAGGAGTGAGCTATACCACACGAAACTATGAGAATCGGGCGGAATTCCACTTTTAAGCCTATAAAACGCCAAAAAATGAGCAACAATCAGGGCGCGGTGGTGACAATGTTCCTTCGGTCGTATTTGATTTCTCAGAAACATATTAGGTGATTCGGATCTAGGGGACCAGACCCAAGGCGAAAGGCGTGGGTTATAGAACACGAAAATATGGGAATCAAGGGGAATTCCAGTTTTATGGCTATAAAATGCAAAAAAATGCCTTACAGGAGCATTGATGCTCATGTTAAGGTGTGAGAGGTTGGCCATGGAGAGTTTGAGAAGACGTCGAGGTAGGCCTAAGAATTATTGGGGAGAGGTGATTAGGCAGGACAAGGCGCTGCTTCAGCTCACTGGGGACATGACCTTTGATAGGAGGGTGTGGAGGTTGAGGATTAAGGTAGAAGGTTAGTAGGTAGTTTATAGTTGTTCACCGATAGTCTTAGTAGCATTCCTATCCCTTCATATTCTTAGATTTTTATTATGTGGTTTTGTTCGCCTCAGGTATTGTATTCCCTTTTTCTTTTCTCTTCCATATTTATTCCTTTCTTGCTTTCCTGTTATTCTTCTTTCCCTTCCTAAGCTGAGGGTCTATTGGAAATAACCTGTCTACCTGTATTAGGTAGGGGTAAGGTCTGCGTACAAACTACCCTCCCTAGACCCCACCTGTTGGGATCAAACTGGGTTTGTTGTTGTTGTTGTTGTTGTTGTCAAAAGTGCCAAAAAATGAGGAACGGTCATGGCAGGGCGTTGACAATGGTTCCTTAGGTCGTATTTGATGTATTGAAAAAATATTAGGAGATCCGGGTCCGGGAGCCCGGGCCCATGGCAGAAGGTGTGCGCTATAGCACAAGAAAATAAGGGAATCAGGAGAAATTCCAGTTTAATGACTGTAAAACTCCAAACAATAAAGAACAGTCATAGAGGGGTTCTCAAAATGGTATTTTAGGTTGTATTTGTTGTCCCGGAAAAACTTTAGGTGATCCGGGTACAAGGTCCGGGCCCACAGCAGAAGGCGTGGGCTATAGCACACGAGAATATGGGAATCAGGCGGAATTCCAATTTTATGGCCGTAAAACGCCAAAAAATGAAGAACGGTCATGGTGGGGCATTGAAATTGGTTCCTTAGTTATTATTTAATGTCCCGCAAAAGCTTACACGATCCCAGTTCCGGGGGCCTAGGCCCACGGAGGAAGGCATGAGCTATAATAACACACGAAAACATGACAATCAAACGAAATTCAAGTTTTATGGCCGTAAAACATCAGAAAATGAAGAACGGTCATTGTGGGGCAGTGATTATGGTTCCTTAGGTCATATTGGATATCCCGTAAAAATATTAGGCAATCCGGGTCCGGGGTGTAGGCCCACGACAGAAGGCCTAGGCTATAGCACACAGAAGTTTAGGAATTGGGTAGAATTCCAGCTTTATGGCTGTAAAACGCCAAAAAGCAAGGAACGTTCATGGTGGGGGGTGAATATTTTCCCTTAGTTCGTATTTGCTGTCCCAAATTTTTTTAGGTGTTTCGGGTCCAGGGGCCCTGGGCCCACGGCGGAAGGTGTGGGCTATAGCACACGAAAATATGGGAATCCGGCAAAATTCCAGGTCTATGGTCGTAAAACGCCATAAAACGAGGAACGGTCATGGAGGGGCGGTGAAAATGGTTCCATAGGTCGTATTTTATGTCCCAGAAAATTTTTAGGCGATTCGAGTTTGTGGCCCGCGTCCATGGCCGAAGGTGTGGGCTAGAACATATGAAAATATGAGAATTAGGCAGAACTCAAGTTTTATGGCCATAAAATGCCAAAATATGAAGAACAGTCATGGTGGGGGAGTGACAATGGTTCTTTAGGTCGTATTGGAAGTCAGAAAAAAATATTACGATCTGGGTCCGGGGGACCAGACCCACGACGGAAGGCGTGGGCTATAGCATACAAAAATATGGGAATCAAGCGGAATTCCAGTTTTATGGCCATAAAATACCAAAGAACGAGGAACAGTCATGGAAGGGCGTTGACAATGGTTCCTTAGGTTGTATTTGATGTACGGAAAAAATTTTAGGACATCCGGTTCCAGGGGCCAAGGCCCACTGCGGAAGGTGTGGGCTATAGCACATGAAAATATGGGAATCGAGCTAAATTCAAATTTAATGACCGTAAAACGCCAAACAATGAAGAACAATCATGGAGGGGTTGTGAAAATTGTATCTTAGGTCGTATGTTTTTCCCAAAAAAACTTTAGGTGATCCGGGTACGGGGTCCTGGGCCCACAGCGGAAGGTGTGGGCTATAGCACACGAAAATATGGGAATCAGGCTGAATTCCAGTTTTATGGCCGTAAAATGCCAAAAAATGAAGAACGATCATGGTGGGGAATTGAAAATGGTTCCTTAGTTCTTGTTTGATGTCCCACAAAAGTTTACACGATTCAGTTCCGGGGGACTAGGCTCACGGCGGAAGGCGTGAGCCATAGCACATGAAAATATGAGAATCGGGCGGAATTTAAATTTTACGGCGGTAAAACATCATAAAATGAGGAACGGTCATTGAGGGGCAGTGATTATGGTTCCTCAGGTCGTATTGGATGTCCTGTAAAAATATTAGGTAATCCGGGTCCGGGGGTCCGGGTCCACACCATAAGGCGTGGGCTATAGCACACGAAAGTTTGGGAATTGGGAAGAATTCTAGCTTTAAGGTCGTAAAACGCCATAAAATGAGGAACGATCATGGAGGGGCGGTCACAATGATTCCTTAGGTCATATTTTATTTCCCGAATAAACATTAGGTAATCCGGATCTGTAGGCCCAAGACCAAGCGGAAGGCGTGGGCTAGCACACGAAAATATGGGAATCGGGCGAAATTCCAGTTGTATGGTCGTAAAACCAAAAAAAATGAGGAACGATCATGGTGGGATAGTGACAATGGTTCCTTAGGTTGTATTGGATGTCCCAAAAAATATTAGACAATCCGGGTCCTGGGTCCCGGACCCACGGCAGAAAGTGTGGGCTATAACACACGAATATTTGGGAATCGGGCAGAATTCTAGTTTTATGGCTGTAAGACGCCAACAAATGAGGAACGATCATGGTGGGGTGGTGAAATTTTTTCCTTAGGTTGTATTTTATATCTCGAAAAAGTTGTAGGCGATCCGGGTTTGGGGCCCAAGCCCACAGCAGACGGTGTGGGCTATAGCACACGAAAATATTATAATCGGGCAAAATTCCAGTTGTATGGCCGTAAAATGCCAAATATTGAGGAACGGTAATGGGGGTTGTGAAAACGATTCCTTAGGTCATATTTGATGTCCCAAAAAAAATTTAGGCGCTTCGGGTCCAGGGGACCAGACCCACGACAGAAGGTGTGGACAATAGCACATGACAATATGGGAAACAAGAGGAATTCTAGTTGTATGGCCGTAAAACGCCAAAAAATGAGGAACAAACATGGAAAGGTGGAGATAGTGGTTCCTTAGGTCGTATTATATATCCTGGAGAAATTTAAGGCGTTCCGAATACGGTGGCTCGGGCCCACGACAGGAGTGTGCTAGCACATGAAACTATGAAAATCAGGCAGAATTCCACTTTTAAGCCTGTAAAACGCCAAAAAACGAGCAACAATCAGGGCGGGTTGGTGAAAATGTTCCTTAGGTCGTATTTGATGTCCTAGAAAAATATTAGGCGATCCGGGTCCCGGGGATCAGACCCACGGCGGAGTTTTAGTTTTATGGCCATAAAATACCAAAAACTGAGGAACGGTCATGGAAGGGCATTGAAAATGGTTCCTTAGGTCGTATTTGATGCACTGAAAAAGTTTTAGGAGATCCGGGTCCGGGGGCCTGGGCCCACTGCGGAAGGTGTGGGCACATGAAAATATGGGAATTGAGCGAAATTCCAATTTAATGACCGTAAAACACCAAACAATGAAGAACAATCATGGAGGGGTTGTGAAAATTGTATCTTAGGTCGTATTTCTTTTCCCAAAAAAACTTTAGGTGATCCGAGTACGGGGTCCTGGGCCCACATCGGAAGGTGTGGGCTATACCACACGAAAATATGGGAATCAGGCTGAATTCTAGTTTTATGGTCGTAAAATGCCAAAAAATGAAGAACGGTCATGGTGGGGAATTGAAAATGGTTCCTTAGTTCTTGTTTGATGTCCCGCAAAAGTTTACACGATTCAGTTCCAGGGGACTAGGCCCACGGCGGAAGGCGTGAGCCATAGCACACAAAAAATATGAGAATCGGGTGGAATTCAAATATTATGGCCGTAAAACATTATAAAATGAGGAACAGTCATAGAGGGAAAGTGATAATGGTTCCTTAGGTCGTATTGGATGTCCGGTATAAATATTAGACAATCCGGGTCTGGGGGATAGGCCCATGGCAGAAGGCGTGGGCTATAGCACACAAAAGTTTGGGAATTGGGTAGAATTCCAGTTTTATGGCTGTAATACGCCAAAAAGTGAGGAACGTTCATGGTGGGGGGTAAAATTTTTTCCTTAGTTTGTATTTGATGTCCCAAAATTTTTTTAGGCGATCCGGGTCGAGGGGCCCGGGCCCACGATAGAAGGTGTGGGCTATAACACACGAAAATATGGGAATCGGGCAAAATTCTAGTTGCATGGTCGTAAAACGCCATAAAACGAGGAACTGTCATGGAGGGGTGGTGAAAATGGTTCTTCAGGTCGTATTTGATGTCTCGGAAAATTTTTAGGCGATTCGGGTCCGGGGCCACGCCCATAGCAGAAGGCGTGGGCTATAGCACATGAAATTAAGGGAATCAAGCGCAATTCAAGTTTTATGGCCGTAAAACACCAAACAATAAGGAAACCTCATGGCGGAGCAGTGAAAATGGTCCATTAAGTCGTATTTTTGACGTCCCGAAAAATATTTAGGCGATCCAGGTCCGGGGGCTCTGCCCACGGCGGAAGGCGTGGGCCAGAACACGCGAAAATATGAGAATCGGGCAGAACTCCAGTTTTATGGCCGTAAAATGCCAAAAAACAAAGAACAATCTTGGTGGGGCAGTGAAAATAGTTCCTTAGGTCGTATTGGATATTGAAAAAATACTAGGCGATCCATTTCCAGGGGCCCGGGCCCATGCCAGAAGGCGTGGGCTATAGCACACAAAAATATCGGAATCGAATGGAATTCTAGTATTATCAGCGTTAAATATCAAAAAACTAGCAACACTCATGTCACGGCAGTGACAATTTTTTCTTACGTCGTATTGTATGTTCAGCAAAAACTTTAGGCGATCCGGGTCCGAGGGCCTGGGCCCACGGCAGAAGGCGTGGGCCACACGAAAATATGAGAATCGAGCGGAATTCCAGTTTTATCGCACAGAGGTGACAATGGTTCCTTAGGTCGTATTCGATGTCCAAAATGTTTTTAGGCAATCCAGATATGGGGGCCTAGGCCCACGATGGAAGGTGTGGGCTATAGGACACGAAAATATGGGAATCGAGCGGAATTCTAGTCTTATGGTCGTAGAACGCCAAAAAACAAGGAACGATCATGACGGGGTTGTGAAAATTTTTCCTAAGGTCGTAGTTGATGTCCCAAATTTTTTTTAGGTGATCCAGGTCTAGGGGCCTGGGCCCATGGCGGAAAGCGTGGGCTATAGCACACAAAACTATGAGAATCGGGCAGAATTCCACTTTTATGCCTGTAAAATGCCAAAAATCTAGCAGTGATCCTGGAAGGGTGGTGAAAATGTTCCTTATGTTGTATTTGATGTATCGGAAAAATATTAGGCGATCCGGGTCCGGAGGACCAGACCAACGGCGGAAGGCGTGGGCTACAACATACGAAAATATGGGAATCAAGAGGAATTCCAGTTTTATGGCCATAAAATACCAAAAAATGAGGAACGGTCATGGAAGGGAGTTGACAATAGTTCCTTAGGTCGTATATTTTGATGAAGTCCGAATCCATTACTAAAAAGTAAATGGACACGGTGGCATGCAATATAAATTACCCAAGTATGAGTCAGGGTCGAATCCCAAGAGAACAATATGTAGGCGATTAAGAATGTAAGAGAATTATCACCGGTTATGCAATGCCAAACACTTAGAATGATCCCTAAGACAATTAAGATATTAAGCACACCCGAATATGGCTACAAGTAGTTCAATCCTATCCCTAGGTAGAAGCCATAAAATGAGGGTTAAAGTCTCAAGTTCTTGTTAATTAATCTTTCCCAACCCCAAATTATCTTTTCCAAAATTAACTCGAAGTTAACGGGCAAGTCCTAGGGTTAGCTAATCCCTTTGGAAATATTAAAGAACAAGAATAATTAAAGAAACCATAACTCACTTCATAAATAAATAAAAATCTTTCAATACATAAGCACAACAAGGTATTTAATCTACACTTCAAATATGAATATTCCCATAAACAAGATTCAAGTGTTGGAAAAAATACTACACACTTAGATATAAAATACAAAGAAAGGAAATGAAGAAATGATCATAAAGGAGTAAGAAATTCTCAACCAAAAGCTTCAAATCTTCAAGACCCAAGTGTGTGTGCAAGAATCCTAGCTTCCAAAACTTGTTCTCTCTAGTGTAAGGTTTGAAAATAAGCCAAAGATCTGTAAGAGTTGTAAAAGTTGTGTTACAAATGAGCTAGATCGGGTATTAAAGGGTTTTGGGGTAAAAATCGTGAAATGCCAAAAAATGTCAGATTTCTGCCCAGACTTAATGAATACCGATCGCGTAAATAGGCTTGTGATCGTGTATGGACACTTAAAGTACTGCATTAAGAGGCGTTTAGGCCAAAGAAAGAGATTAAAAGGACGTAGGATCAGAAATGGTGAAGACACTATTTTGCTGCCTGGGCATCAGTGAATCGCGATCAAGATCGCAAAACAAGCCACACGATCATGAAGAACAATTGTGTATCCAAGGGCAGTAAAGCTACGCGATCACGGAAATGGGCACACATCGCGAAGAACAATTTGTTTTCCAGCTGCAATCAAAAGGAGCTCTGGCCTGCAACGAAACTAAAATGAAATTAGTTGGAGACAAATTTAGTGGGCTAAATCTACGCGATCACATACGCGATCACGATGTGCAATTATGTCTCTCAGCAGGACTAGACCTACGCGACCGCGGAATGGGGCATCGTGATCGCGATCGCGAGGGTCTTCTTCCTTGCCCAGTAACCGTTTGTTTGGGCATTCCATCAACCAAGTTGTGTTCTCCATTTTCCTTAGCAATTTTAAATCATCAACCCATGGATATTTACCCCAAATTTTCACAGAACATCACTCACACTCTCAACCAATATCTCAAAGCAAGCAAGCACAACAAGCACACAACATTTTCATTTGACAAAGAAAACAAAATTCAAGCCCTAAAATTTCGAGAATAGGGCTTCCCTTCTACTAATTCACAATAAGAATTGGAAAAAGTGAGAGTTAAAGGAGAAATCTACTTACCTTGAGGATGATGAATGAGTGATGCAATGGAATTGAAGCAGGAGCAAGATTTGAGACGGTTTAAGGGGTTAGGGAAACAGGAGAGTGCCGTTTCTTTGTTTTGGTGGAGTGAGCGTCGTTATTTTATTTCCAGTGTTTAAAAATTTAGAACTTACTTGTTAACCGCGATCGCATGGAAAAACCCGCTTTCGTTACACAAATTTACCAAATGGACGCGATCGCGATCCTGTTACTGCGATCACATATGGCTAGAGAGTTTTTTTCTCTCTACGCAAGTGTGGTGTTTCATGTGATCACAATGGTCTGCAGTTTTCTACAATTTTTCTGCAGCTACTGGTTTGGACTGCCCGGACCATGCAATATGTTCAAATCAACTCA
This sequence comes from Nicotiana paniculata, assembly GCA_005239505.1. Classification (NCBI taxonomy): domain Eukaryota; kingdom Viridiplantae; phylum Streptophyta; class Magnoliopsida; order Solanales; family Solanaceae; genus Nicotiana; species Nicotiana paniculata. The sequence continues at coordinate 68,848 of ML346289.1, forward strand.
AAAAATGTGAAACTTGGCAGATTAGTTCAAAATAATATACTAAGCTATTTTAAAAAAAAATTAAAAACGACTAAAAATTTTGAAAATGATGGGTTGCCTCCCACCAAGCTCCGCATTTAAGGTCGTGGCACGACGCAGAACAATATTACTACTTTTTTCGCCACTTGGACGATATGAACTGGGCACCTAGCTTGGAATGAAGCTTGTGACCACGAGCGGTGGGGGTGGTAAGTTTATGTTCAAGCCAAGTACTAATTTCTTCATTTTGCACTTCTTGGCTTTCATATGAGGAATGTCACTTTTCCTTTTTGTTCCCTCAAATTGTAAGATGTATGGCCTTTGCCTTACTCATGTAGTTCAATTCCCATATCACCACACAAGTCCAATGTTGAAAAATGCTTGGAATGTGACTTCAAACCTCCAACTTGCAATTCTTCCCGGATGTTGACATCCTCTTTTTCCCTCGGTCTAGAGTCAATCTCAACCATATTCTCAATCACACCGGTTGAATCTAATTCCATATTTTTCTTGGCATCACTAGCACTCATGAATTCGGTTGGCGGATGTTCATGTCTTGATTCCTCAAAGTAAAGCTCGCTTTCTTTCTCGGAATTGGAATCTTCTTGACCTTCTTCCACACTTTCAAATTCATAGGCATAATGAGCCTCAATCAATGATTTTATTTGATCTTCCAAAGTGCAGATATGCTTATCGTTTCGAGTCAAGTTGTGTTTCAAGTCCTCAAGTGCCAAGCTTTGCTTCTCCTCATTTTCAAGAATGCCTCCAACATGAGCATCATCCTCTCATTTTGAGAATTTGAGAGTTCTTCTTGGTTTGGTTCAAATGCCAAGAAGGGGTTTTCGACTTCAACCTCTAAGGAAGGTTCTTGACTATCATTCACTTCCGGGGCTTTTTGGACCTCTAAAGCTTCAAGAATTTCTTCCATTTGTGAGTGTGCAACCTTTCAAGTGCCAAGTCATTTTGGTGACTATTCTCCAAAAGCTCGTCCAAGGCATTTTTCTCTTTGTTTCCTCCTTCACGTAAGCATTCCATCATGAGCTTGAACTCTCCATTTCGGCCATGCTCAATTTCTTCCACTTCCTCATCCCTAAAATTTTCATCACAAAAAGTAGAATCATAATAGCGGGGGCTTGGGGAAGGGAAGGACAAATAAGCACAACCATACCAATGATCATTTTGACGACCACACTTATCACAAATACTCCGCTCATTTGTTTGAGATTGTGCGCACAATCCACCCCCGGGAGAATTTAAACAATTTTGCCACGAGTGTTGTCCTCCACAATAAGGACAAGGATCGTCAAAGTATGAACAACTACCGTCCGACCAATTTTCATTATATGATGCCTTTTTTTTCAAAAACCAAGAAAACAAATAGGAAGATAAACAAGATAAAGAAATAATTACACAAATATTCACAAGTTTGGACCAAAGTATTATGCTTACTTCTCAAACAACCTAAATTACGCCAAATTGTTCCCCGACAATGACACCAATTTTGATGAAGTCCAAATCCACTACTAAAAAGTAAATGGACACGGTCGCATGGAATATAAATTACCCAACTATGAGTCGGATCGAATCCCACAGAGAACAATATGTAGGCGAATAGGAATGTAAGAGAATTATCACTTGTTATGCAATGCCAAACACTTAGAATTTTGTTTTGAAAATATTATAACTAAATGCGAAAATGTAAACTAACCTAGAAAACAAGTAAAATGATCAATGGCTACAAGTATGGATGCATCGAGAATTGCGCTCATGTAACGATCCAATGTATTTCACGATTTTACAAATATGAGCGAGTTTATGTTAATTAGCCACGGATAACAATTCTAAATTAGCTTATTCTGAAGACTAAAAAGACTTCCTAATTGAATTATCCCTAAGACAATTAAGAGATTAAGCACACCCGGATATGGCTACAAGTAGTTCAATCCTATCCCTAGGTAGAATCTATAAAATGAGGGTTAAAGTCTCAAATTCTTGTAATTAATCTTTCCCAACCCTAAATTATCTTTTCCAAATTAACTCGAAGTTAATGGGCGAGTCCTAGGGTTAGCTAATTCCTTTGGAAATTTTAAAGAACAAGAATAATTAAAGAAACAATAACTCACTTCATAAATAAATAAAAATCGTTCAATACATAAGCACAACAAGGGATTTAATCCACACTTTAAATATGAATAGTCCCATAAACAAGATTCAAGTGTTGGAAAAAATACTACACAGTTAGATATACAATACAAAGCAAGAAAATGAAGAAATGAGCATAAAGGAGTAAGAAATTCTCAACCAAAAGCTTCAAATCTTCAAGACCCAAGTGTGTGAGCAAGAACCCTAGCTTCCAAAACTCATTCTCTCTAGTGTAAGGACTGAAAATAAGCCAAAGTTCTGTAAGAGTTGTAAAAGTTGTGATACAAATGAACTAGGTCGGGTATTTAAGGGTTTTGGGGTAAAAATCGTGAAATGCCAAAAATGCCAAATTTCTGCCCAGACTTAATTAATCGCGATCGTGTAAATAGGCTTGCGATCGCGTAGAGTACTGATGCAAACCATTGCAATCGCAGACTAGATCATGCGTTCGCGTAGAGCATTTCAGAGCCGTGGACCTACTTCTTCATCGCATTCGCAGAAGTTGCATTACGATCGCAATGCATTGTTTTTTGGACTTTTGCGATCGCGTGTCACTGTTTGCGATCGCGAAGAGTAACTCCGGCAGCAGTCATTTTTCCACAATTTTGCACATTTTGACTTGGTTTCTCCCGTTTCTTCTCTAATTCACTTGATACCTGAAATATCCCAATAAACCTCTATAAATGCCTTAGTTCATCAACAAAATCATACAAAAGCCCAAGTATCAAGAGGAGATAAGTTGGTAAAATACCCACTTATCAGCCATAAAATACCAAAAAATCAGGAACATTCAAGGAAGGGCGTTGAGAATGATTCTTTAGGTCGTATTTGATGTATTGAAAAAATTTGAGGATATCTGGGTCCGGAGGCCCGGGCCCACAGCGGAAGTTGTGGGCTATAGCACACGAAAATATGATAATCGGGAAAAATTCCAGTTTAATGACTGTAAAATGCCAAAAAACGAAGAACAGTCATAATGGGGAATTAAAAATGGTTCCTTAGTTCTTATTTGATGTCCCGCAAAAAGTTACACATTCCAGTTCCAGGGGCCTAGGCCCCCAGCGGAAGGTGTGAGCTATAGCACACGAATATATGAGAATCGAGAGGAATTCCAGTTTTATGGCCGTAAAACACTAGAAAATAAGGAACGATCATTGTGGGGCGGTGATTATGATTCCTTAGGTAGTATTGGATGTCCCGTAAAAATATAATACAATCCGGATCCGAGGGCCTGGACCCAAGGCAGAAGGCGTGCGCTATAGCACACAAAAGTTTGGGAATTGTGTAGAATTCCAGTTTTATGGCTGTAAAACCCCAAAAAGCGAGGAACGTTCATGGTGGGGGTAACAATTTTTCCTTAGGTCGTATTTTATGTTCTGAAATTTCTTTAGACGATCCGGGTCCGGGGGCTCGGGCCCACGACGGAAGGAGTGGGCTATAACACACGAAAATATGGGAATCGGGCAAAATTACAATTGTATGGTCATAAAACGCCATAAACAAGGAACGTTCATGGAAAGGCGGTGAAAATGGTTCCTTAGGTCATATTTGATGTCCCGCAAAATTTTAGGCGATTCGGGTCTGGGGCCCGTGCCCACAGCAAATGGCGTGGGCTATAGCACATGATCTTAAGGGAATAAGGCGGAATTCAAGTTTATGGTTGTAAAACGCCAAAAAATATGGAACGACCATGGAGGGGCGGTGGAAATGGTTCATTAGGTCCTATTTGACATCCTAAAAAATATTTAGGCGATCCAGGTCCGAGGTCTCGGCCCACGGCGGAAGGCGTGGGCTAGAACACACGAAAATATGGGAATCGAGCAGAACTCCAGTTTTATGGCCGTAAAATTCTAGAAAACAATGAACAATCATGGTGGGGTAGTGAAAATGGTTCCTTAGGTCGTATTGGATGTTGGAAAAAAATTAGGTGATCCGTGTCCGGGGGCTCGGGTCCATGCAGAAGGCGTGGGCTATAGCACACAAAAATATCAGAATTGAACGGAAAACTAGTTTCACGAGTGTAAAATACCCAAAACCTAGGAACGGTCATGTCGAGACAGTGATAATGTTTCCTTACATTGTATTTGATGTCTCGAAATTTTTTTAGGCAATCCATCTCCGAGGGACTGGGCCTACGGCAGAAGGCGTTGGCTATAACACACGAAAATATGAGAATCGAGCGGAATTCCAGTTTTATGGCCGTAAAATGCCAAAAAAGGAGGAATGGTCATGGCGAGCTGTGAAAATGGTTCCTTAGGTCGTATTGGATGTCCAAAAAAGAATTTTAGGTAATCGAGGTATGGGGGCCCAGGCCAACGACGGAAGGCGTGGGCTATAGGACATGAAAATATGGGAATTGACTAGAATTCTTGTTTTATGGTCGTAGAACACCAAAAAACAAGGAACGGTCATAGAGGGATTGTGAAATTTTTTCCTAAGGTCATAGTTGATGTCCCAAAATATTTTTAGTTGATCTGGTTGTGGGGGCCTGGGCCCTTGGCGGAAGGTGTGGGCTATAACACACGAAAATATGGGAATCGGGCAAAAGTACAGTTGTATGGCCGTAAAATTCCAAAAAATGATGAACATTCAGGGCGAGGCATTAAAAACGGTTCCTTAGTTCTTATTTGAATTCCCAAAAATATATTAGGCCATTTTGATTCGGGGGCGTGGGCTCACGACGGTAGGCGTGGGCTATAACACACGAAAATATGGGAATCAGGCAGAATTTAAGTTTTATGGTGGTAAAACATTAGAAAATGAGGAACAATCATTGCAGGGTAGTGACTAGGGTTCCTTAGGTCGTATTGGATGTCGGAAAAATATTAGGCGATCCGGGTGTGGGGGCCCGGGCCCATGGAAGAAGGCGTGGGCTATAGCATACAAAAATATCGAAATCGAACGGAATTCTAGTTGTATGAGCGTAAAACATCAAAAAACTTGGAATTGTCATGTCGGGCAGTGACAATGTTTCTTTAGGTCATATTTGATGTCCCAAAAAAATTTAAGGCGATCCGGATCTGGGTACCAAGACCCACGGCAGAAAGCGTGGGCTATAGCACCAGAATATCTAGGAATCGGGCGGAATTCCAGTTTTATGGCTGTAAAACGCCAACAAATAAGGAACGGTCATCGTGCGATGGTGAAAATTTTCCTTAGGTCGTATTTGATGTCCCGAAAAAGTTGTAGGTGATCTGGGTCTGGGGCCCTGGGACCACAACGGAAGGAATTGGCTATAACACACGAAATATTGTAATCGGGCGAAATTCCTGTTGTATGGCCATAGAACGCCAAAAAATGAGGAATGGTCATGGGGGGGGGGGGGGGGGGGTGAAAATGGTTCCTTAGGTCATATTTCATGTCCCGGAAAAATTTTAGGCGATCCGAGTCCGGGAGACCAGACCCACGACAGAAGGTGTGGACTATAGCACACGAAAATATGGGAAACGGGCGGAATTCTAGTTGTATGGCCGTAAAACGCCAAAAAATATAGAACAATCATGGAGGGTTGGAGACAGTGGTTCCTTAGTTCGTATTATATGTCCCGAAGTATCGTGGCCCGGGCCCACGTGTCACGACCCAAAATCTATTAAGGTCGTGATGGCGCCGGACACCATCGTCAGGCAAGCCAATCATTAAATTAGTTGAAATAAATTCATGTTTTAACATTTTTGAAATCATTACCTTTAACTTATTACGTAATAACTAAACAAAAATCCGTTAAGTAAATATGACAGTTTGTATTCCCTTTTTATAAAATACATCCCATATATATCCCAGAACCCAGTGTCACAAGTGCATGAGCGAATTCTATGAATTTCACAAATACTACAAAGCATGTCCGAAATACAAATTGGACAAGGAATTTAAAATGAAAATAAATACAATATGAGGGAGACCCTGTCAGCTCCGGATTGCCTCTGGATGATGCAGCTCGCCTAAGTCTCAAAACCAGCCTCATCGCTATGAAAGTACCTGCGCAATAAAAATGCATATCAAGTGTAGCATGGGTACGAAAATAACGTGTACCCAGTAATTATCCCGCCTAACCTCAGAGAGGTAGTGACGAGAGGTCGAATTAGACACTTTCTAAAAGTCAATTTAGTATAATCCAGTGAGACACTAAGAATGAGTGTCATAGGCAATTTATTAAAATCAGGAATAAATAATATCAACTTCTTCCACATTTAACACTTTAAATCTTCGTCATTTCACTTGACAATTTTAAAGAAATCATCAGGGATAAGAAACATCAGACTTATTTCACATTTTATACATCAATTCTTCTTCTTTTTAACTGGAAATTAAGATTTTCCTTAGGCCGATAAACATGTATAAATCACAGGAAATACGCAGCAATTATCATGCGCAAACAAAGTGCCGAGGTTCTAACGACGCAGACCAACAATAATAAATTGTGCACTGCCGAGGGTCGAACGGCTCGAACCATAGATGCATCTATCCGCCCCGTTCGCGAATCGATCATGCGACGCGGTTATACATAAATACAGGGTAATCCTGCTCGCGAATCATACATGCGACTCAGGCACCCATAGATACACATATTCACACAATAAGTCCACATTTTTATCAAGAAAGAGTTACCTAGGAAAGTGATAAAATTCTTCTTAAAGGGGCACGAAAAATAGCATTTAAATATTTGTTTTGAACTCATTTTCCAAGTTTAATAATTTTCAATAATATAACCTTATCAGGAATACAATTATCCATGGAGGAATCAATTCTCTTTCTAAATGATTAAGAAAGGTTCATTCTAGCCTTCTTAGGAAATAAATTACAATTTCAATAGCATTATCAGTCTAATGGACCCATCTGACTCGCACGAAGCCCATAATCTTGTTTAAATCGATTCATACACTTCAGGCTGATTCTGCTCGCAATGAACTAGGCTGATAGCCTTACCTTGGTCTAAAATAACCGACTTACTCTCATAACACGGAAGAACACCCATCATAGCTGGGACAACACCCCTTAATCCACAACCAGCTGGACCGAACGCCTTCCTGGCATAAATTTTCAAACAAACAATATTGCACTTCCTTACACTTGGTCTAAATCTTCAATCAATCAAGTGACTATACGTCACACTTATACAATCCTCCTGTCATCACGCTCCCACGAACTGTCACACAAGGTAACAAGTCTGCACATCCATACCACCGACCACACTAATGTCGGAAAACACATCAAGAACCCATGACCAGGGTACAAAGCCTCTTTCACCGAATATCGATCTAAGGTTACATTGAAGATAACACCAGCTTACTCTGAACTTCCAAATCACTTTTTCTTGCTCATCCGATCTCATGACATCCTTGTCAACACCGAACCGCAATCTCGATTCCTTACTTCGAGTTACATACTGCTTACCGCACCTAACATGCCAATATGAGATAGCGCAAGAATGCCATCATAACTTCTGAACCACTAATAGGGTGAACACTTCATCATATAGAAACCTTTTACTTACCTCAATTCAAGAGAATCACCACAACACACGAGTGAATTCCCACAATCACAATAGATGCAAATCCTTAAGTAGGGGTCTGAACCACCATAAACCTTCTGGGATCTGCCTACACCTGACATGCCATAGCACTCGAATGCTCCCAAATCAAATTTGTTACGGCGGCCGTCAAACCTCGCACACACTGTGCAAATCACACGCATAACTCAATCACAGTGACGAAACTGATCACTGCCGCACATGTGCCATTTCAACCATGACTAATCAATCTATCTTCTTTTAATCATCCTTAACTACCTCGGAAATAATAGTAACCCCATTCAACTTATAACAAACTCAATCCTCACTCATCCCGAGTAGCCTTGATTCACGAGACCATGCTGCCTCGATCCCACAAACCGTCTCATACCTTCCTGATAATCTCTCTACAACCCGGAGTTTATTCCTCTCACTCTTCCAATACTATCCTGCACGCTGAAAATAACATAGAACACTCCAATTATTTTCCCTTTGTCAGGAATTACGCTGCATAAGCTCGATTCGTAATCATACTGCTGCCGGAAACCCTTAAACGCCGCATTCTTAACCTTTGAATTTACTAGGACCACTATTGAGAGTCACCCACTCTGATTGGCCCCGAACACAATCAACTCCAAGGCTTTTCTAGAACCTGAACACCCTTTTCCATGAAGAACGTGACTGAGTCACTACCCTAATAACTCGCCTATGACTTAAGCATAAATTCTGAATCTTCCAAAGCCTAACCCTGGTCCAACATGGTCAACATTTTCACACATTCGTCAAATCCCACGCACAATCACCATTTTACTCCTTTCCCTTAGCTTCAATAACTTGCCAACACACCGACAATATGCGACTCCATGAGAACACAATCCTACAACCCAATTGCAGGTGGTGGGACTCCCCCACTTAGCCCGAAGAGACTCCTTGCACCACTCTAGACCTTGCTGGGATCCTTTTCCCTTTGTTAGCATGATTTTGCTTAACCAATCCGTCCAATTCTTCCGAATTCCCCTATCAGCATTCCCTAAATACTCCAATTCTCTAGCACCATTCACACATTCTGCCTCCTACCGAATAGCCACCAGAATGCCTCGCAGAAACTTGCCAACCATGCAACTGCTAACCTATTAAAAGGATATAACCCACCTGTGGAAATCACCAACTGACACCTTCCAACGATGCTGAAATGCACACTCTCTGCAACATCGATACCCCATCCTAAGCCTGTTCTCATTCACCAACTTTACCATTCCGTCCACTCCTCATGGACATCTACTAAATGCGCTACAACATATTCAAATTCACCGCCACATTGCGTCCTTCTTCATTCCAAACAACTCCTCCCTGTTGTATCCAACCTACCGCCGAAATAACCCACATTTCAACTTAAGCTCGTGGACCCAATCACCATCCACTAAATCTCTCAAACTTTCCCTCAAGATAGTCAGCTGTCTTACCCCTGAACTCCTGGGCTACCCTGCCACTCTTCCACTTGTTAAATGCATTCCTTTAAACAACTACCTGAATTTCGTTCCTTACACCTGGCCTTTTAGAAATTTAGCCGCCGCCTGACACTTCTCACATGTCTTCCTTCGCCGTATGCTGTCCAATTCAATATCATTCTTTGCAACACCTAAACCAGAAGATCACCATAAGTTCGACTCCCCGAAGATCATCTTTCTCGAGCTGTATTCATTATTAATACTTATCCAATACTGAACCACCGCACCTCGCGGTATCTGACAACCGCATTCTTCAATACTTTTTCGCAATACTCTGACCCGAAGTAACCAAAGAAACCATGGCACCGACAAACTTAACACATTCCATTCGATCAATGACGACGATATCACATCACAGGTGAATATACCACCTTACTTGAAAACACCAAGTCTTACTACTTTATCAATTTAAAACCTGAGCATTTATAGTCCAAATGCCTTTCCTCTACCGGAACTAAAATGCTAAAATCTCGAAATCACGCCCTGAAAAGACCTCCCTTCAATCCATTCATCACCCCCAACATATGGGTAAGCATTCTATCATCATATCGACATCGCGCGATAACCATTCGTAAGCATAATCAAAACCTGAGCATAACCTCAAGTCCTCAGAATCACAGCTACTGGTTGAACAACATATTACTCTTCCGCAGAGCAACGACTATAGCCTCAATCAACTTCGCAGGGAGAAACATCCCGCACCACACCCATAGCACCATTTCAATTCCTCAAATTCCTGATTCATAGCAAGTGCTTTGCGACGGGTAAGATTGAGTTGTAAGAAATGTAGGCATAGGCCTCGGAGGAATAAAATCGCACGATGAGGAATCAAGAAGGGAAGTACTCCTAACAGCCCTATAGCCTCTCGAAGATAAGTACAAACGTCTGAGTACCGATCCGCAAGACTCTACTAGACTTGCTCATGACTCGTGAGACCTAAGGGAACCCATAGCTCTTTTACCATGTTGTCACGACCCAAAATCTATTAAGGTCGTGATGGCGCCGCACACCATCTTCAGGCAAGCCAATCATTAAATTAGTTGAAATAAATTCATGTTTTAACATTTTTGAAATCATTACCTTTAACTTATTACGTAATAACTAAACAAAAATTCTATATGTAAATACGACAGTTTAATATTCCATTTTTATAAAATACATCCCATATACATCCCAGAACCCGGTGTCGCAAGTGCATGAGCAAATTCTAAGAATTTCACAAATACTACAAAGCTTGTCCGTAATACAAATTGGACAAGGAATTTAAAATTAAAATAAACACAATATGAGTGAGACTCTGTCAGCTGCATCGCCTCCGGATGATGCAGCTCGCCTAAGTCTCCTAACCAGCCTCGTCGCTATGAAAGTACCTGTGCAATAAAAATGCACAGCAAGTGTAGCATGAGTATGAAAACAACGTGTACTCAGTAAGTATCCCGCCTAACCTCAGAGAGGTAGTGACAAGAGCTCGAATTAGACACTTGCTAGAAGTTAATTTAGTATAATCCAGTGAGACATTAAGCATGAGTATCATAGGCAATTTATTAAAATCAGGAATAAATAATATCAACTTCTTCCACATTTAACACTTTAAATCTTCGTCATTTCAGTTGACACTTTTAAAGAAATAATCAGGGATAAGAAACATCAGACTTATTTCACATTTTACACATCAATTCTTCTTCTTTTTAACTGGCAATTAATATTTTCCTTAGGCCGATAAACATGTATAAATCACAGGAAATACGCAGCAATTATAAACTGTGCATTGGCGAAGGTCGAACTTCTCGAACCATAGATGCATCTATCTTCCCCGCTCGCGAATCGGTCATGCGACGCGGTTATACATAAATACAGGGTAATCCTGCTCGCGAATCATACATGCGAATCAGGCACCCATAGATACACATATTCACACAATAAGTCCAAATTTTTATCAAGAAAGCAGTTAGCCAAGAAAGTGGTAAAATTCTTCTTAAAGGGACACGAAAAATAGCATTTAAATCTTTGTTTTGAACTCATTTTCCAAGTTCAATAATTTTCAATAATATAACCTTATCAGGAATACAATTATCCATGGAGGAATCAATTCTCTTTCTAAATGATTAAGAAAGGTACATTTTAGCCTTCTTAGGAAATAAATTACGAATTCAATAGCATTATCAATCTAATATTATTTGAAGGATCACATGATATTTTATTGACGAGGTCACAAGTACGACAAGTAAAGCATGCCAGTGGGTCCTAGACTACCGGACATGGCATAATAGTAGCTACGGACGTACTCCCGTCACCTCGTGCGTATGTATCCCTCGCAGTTAGTAGCACATATTTAATTAGCTCACCAAGGGGGACAATTCCCCCTCACAAAGTTAGAAAGGGGACTTACCTCGCTTCGAAATTCCATAACACGCTTCCAAGCCCTTCCGTCGACTCCTATGGATGCACAACGCCCCAAAACTACCCAGATAACGACAAACCAATGAAAATATACTATAATATTTGTTAACAATTTAAATTATATAAATCCCCAACTCCGCTCAAGGAATTGACAAAAATGCCCTCGGGCCCACGTGCCCGGATTCCGAAATTTCTCGAGGATAAACTCTACCCATAGCCTTACTAGCTAAAATATACAATTTAGTCTAAATTCCATGCTCAAATTCGGGGTAGAAATCCAAAATAAAATTTCTAGGTTTTTCCTCCAAAAATCGCCATTTTCCACAATCTTTCATGTTCAAATCCATGCATATACCTTCTATTTAACTTGAGATGAGTTGGAATAACTTACCTTGCGATGCTTGAAGGAAATCTCCTCTTGAAGCTCCTTAAAATTGCCCCAACCATGAGAAATATGAGAGAAATGGCCAAAATCTCGGTTTAAAACAATACACTGCCCAGACCCTCTCACTTCGCGATCGCGGAAATACCATCGCTATCGGGAAGGCCAACAATTAGCTGCCCCAAGACTCCCTCTTCGCGTTCGCGATTCCCTGAACATGTTCGCATAAGCCAAACGGCCCTGGGCACCCAACTCCCTTTCCTTCTACGCGTTCGCGTACAAAGACTCGCGTTCGCGTAGTTACCTCACACCAAGCTTATGCGTTCGCACTCCCTTTCCTGCACTCGTGAAAGCAAAACCAGAAACCCTCAAATTTTCCTTCTTCGCGATTGCACACAAGGGAACGCAATCGCGAAGCACACCAGATACACCAGAAGACAGCAACAGCAAAACAGAGAAACATGGTCCGAATTCACCCTGAAACACACCCGAGGCCCCCGAGACCCCGTCCAATCACACGACTCAGTCCCATAACATCCCACAGACTTGCTCGAGGCCTCAAATCACATCAAATAACGCCTAAATCACGAATCGCACTAAAATTCAAACTTTATGAACTTTGAAATTTTAAACTTCCACCTCTGATGCCGAAACCTATAAAATCACCTCCGATTGATCCCAAATTTTGCACACAAGTCATATTCGACATTACGGACCTGCTCCAACTTCCGGAATCACATTTCGACCCCGATATCAAAATTTCCACTTCCGGTCGGATTTCTCAAAAACCTTCAAATTTCTATCTTTAGCCAAATGACTTCAAAATAACCTACGGACATCTGAATTCACTTCCGATCGCGCTCCCAACTCCAGAGTCACCATACGGGCTATTCCCAAACTCAGAATCCCATACATCAATAACACTGAAATGCACTTCAAGCCAAATTTAGGAAATTTCTTCAAAATACTGACTTCCACAATATACGCCGAAACGCCCCCGAGTTATCCAAAGTTCGATCCGGACATACGCCCAAGTCAGAAATCATCATACGAACCTGCAGGAACCTTCAAATCCTATTTTAGAGGTCGTTTACTCCAAATTCCAATCTCAGTCAATTTCTCCAACTTAAGGCTTCTGAAATTAGAATTTCCTTTCCAATTTGAGACCGAACTTCTCGAAATTCAACTCCGACCATGCCCACGAGTCATAATACCTGAAATGGAGCTGATCATGACTTCAAACCACTGAACATCACGCTAGATCTCAAAACGACCGGTTGGGTCGTTACACCATGGCAATATTGGGCTAAGTACACGAAACTATGAGAATTAGGCGGAATTCCACATTTAATCTTGTAAAATGCCAAAAAATGAGTAAAGATCCACGCGGGGTGATGACAATGTTCCTTTGGTCATATTTTATGTCTAGGAGAAATATTAGGTGATCGGGGTCTGGGGGACCAGACCCACGGCGGAAGGTGTGGGTTATAGCACACGAAAATATGGGAATCAAGCGGAATTCCAGTTTTATGTCCATAAAATGCCGAAAAACGAGGAACAATCATGGAAGGGTGTTAACACATGGTTCTTTAGGTCATATTGATGTACTCAAAATATTTTAGATGATCCGAGTCCAGGGACCATAAAATGCCAAAAAATGAGGAACGATCATGGAAGGGCTATAGCACTTAAAATATGGGAATCGGGCGAAGTTCCAGTTTAATGACCGTAAAATGCCAAACAATGAATAACAATCATAGCGGGGTTGTGAAAATGGTATTTTAGGTCGTATTTGTTGTCTCAGAAAAACTTTAGGTGATCCGGGTACGGGGTCCCGGTCCCAAAGCAGAAGGCGTGGGCTATAGCACAGAAAATATGGGAATCAGGCGGAATTCCAGTTTTCTGATCGTAAAATTCCAAACCATAAGGCGGAATTCCAGTTTTATGACAATGGTTCCTTAGGTTGTACTGGATGACCAAAATATTGTTTAGGCGATCCAGGTATGGGGGCCCAGGCCCATGACATAAGGCGTGGGCTATAGGACACAAAAATATGGGAATCGAGCAGAATTTTAGTTTTATAGTCTTAGAACGCCAAAAATAAGGAACGGTCAGGGCGGGGTTGTGAAAATATTTCCTAAGGTTGTAATTGATGTCCCAAATTTTTTTTAGGCAATCCGGGTTTATGGGCTTCGGCCCGCGGCGGAAGGCGTGGGCTATAGCACACGAAACTATGAGAATCGAGCGGAATTACACTTTTATGCATGTAAAATGCGAAAAATGAGCATTGATCTGGGCAGGGTGGTGACAATGCTCCTTAGATCGTATTTGATGTCTCGGAAAAATATTAGGCAATCCGGGTCTGGGGTACCAGACTTACGGCAGATAGCGTGCACTATAGCACGCGAAAATATGAGAATCGGGTGGAATTCCAATTTTATGGCCGTAAAACATCAGAAAATGAGGAACGGTCATGGTGGGGCTGTGATTAAGGTTCCTTAGGTTTTATTGGATGTTCCTTAGGTGATCCGGGTCTGAGGGTCCAGGCCCACGACAAAAGGCATGGGCTATAGCACACGAAAGTATGAGAATCGAGCGGAATTCCAATTTTATGGCCGTAAAATGCCGAAAAAGGAGGAACGATCATAGCGGGGTGGTGATAATGGTTCCTTAGGTCGTATTGGATGTCCAAATAAAATTTTAGGCAATCCAGCGACGGGGGCCCAGGCCCACGACGGAAGGCGTGGGCTATAGGACACGAAAATATGGGAATCGAGCAGAATTCTAGTTTTATGGTCGTAGAACGCCAAAAAAAAGGAACAATCATGGAAAAGCGTTGACAATGGTTCCATAGGTAGTATTTCATGTACTAAAATTTTTTGAGGAGATCCGGATCTGGGGGCTCGGGTCCACGGCGTAAGCTGTGGGCTATAGCACATGAAAATATTGGAATTAGGCGGAATTCAAGTTTTATGGCCGTAAAACGCCAAAAAATAAGGAACGGTCATGGTGGGGAGGTGACAATGGTTCATTAGTTCGTATTTGAAATCTTAAGAAATATTTAGGCGATCCAGGTCTGGGGGCTCGTCCCACGGCGAAAAGTGTTAGCTAGAACACACGAAAATATTGAAATCGGGCATAACTCCAGTTTTGTGGCCGTAAAAATGCCAAAAAATGAAGAACACTCATGGTGGGGAAGTGTCAATGGTTCCTAAGGTCGTATTGGATATCAGAAAAATATTAGGCGATCCGGGTCCGGGGTCCTGGGCCCATGGCAGAAGGTGTGGGTTATAGCACAAACAAATATCGCAATCGAACGGACTTCTAATTTTGCCGAGCCCTCATTTTGGCATTCAACGAAAGATCGGTAAGACTCCACTTCATTCGGAGTGCAGCAAAGTCTATGAGTCACCGTGTGAGAGTTTTACTACAAACTTATGGGTAGGCCAGTACCCTGTCCCGTTTTATTTCAATTAATCTTAGAGGCTTTGTAGACAGAGGTTCAGTTTTATTTCAATTGTACATTACGAGTGGTGGCCATGTTGGAATATGATAGTTACAAAAGGAATGAATGAGTTACAGAGTGGTATGCTCGAGCCAGTGCGGCACCGGGTGCCAGTCACACCTCCCCAGGTTTTGGGTGTGACAAAGTGGTATCAGAGCGGGTCGTGTCCTAGGGAGTCTACAAAGCCATGCCTAGTAGAATCTCACTTATGGGTGTGTTGCGTGCCACATTTATAAATGAGAGGCTATAGGGCATTTACGAAATGTTACCCTTCTTTTGTTTCTAGATCGTGCCATAGAGCTAAGTCGTAAGAACTCAGTATAAATTTTCTACCGAATTTTGTATGCACTAGACGTGCTATCACAATAGAGCTTTAAGGCATATATGTAATTTCTATTTATGTGGAAGGGAAATTATGGAAGAAACAGAAAAACAATGCAAAGTAATTAAATTAAAGGTGCAGAAATATAAGATACTCATAGTTTGGGGCCTGGGCACACGAAAATATGGGAATAGGACAAAATTACAGTTATATGGCCATAAAATGCCAAAAAATGATGAACGTTCACGGCGAGGCGTTAAAAATGGTTCCTTACTTCTTATTTGATGTACCACGAAAATATTAGGCCATTTTGGTTAGGGGGAGTGGATCATGACGGTAAGTGTGGGCTATAGCACACGAAAATATGGGAATCGGGCGGAATTCCAGTTTTATAGCCGTAAAATATTAGAAAATGAGGAACGGTCATTGTGGGGCAGTGACTAGGGTTCCTTAGGTCGTATTGGATGTTTCAAAAAAATATTAGGAAATCCGAGTCCGGGATCCTGGACCCTCGGCAGAAGCATGGGGTATAGAACACGAAAATATGAGAATCGAGCAGAATTCTAGTTTTATGGACGTAAAATGCAAAAAACAAGGAATGGTCATGGATTGGCATTGGCAGTGTTTCCTTAGGTCGTATTATATGTTCCAGAGAAATTTTAGGCGATCTGTGTATGGTGGCCCGGGCCCACGGCAAAAGTCGTGGGCTATAGCACACGAAAATATGAGAATCGGGCGAAATTCCAGTTTTATATCTGTAAAATGCCAAAAAAGGAGAAACGGTCATGTCGGAGCAGTGAAAATGGTTCCTTAGGTCGTATTTGATATCCCGAAAAATATTAGGCAATCCTATTCGGGGGGACCAAACCCACAGCGGAAGGCGTGAGCTATAGCACAAAAAAACAAAGGAATCTGGCGGAATTCAACTTTTATGGCCGTAAAATGCCAAAAAACGATGAACGGTCATGGCGGGGCATTGAAAATTTTTACTTAATTCTTTTTTGATGTCCCGAAAAATTTTTAGGCGATCCATATTCGGGGGCGTGGGTCCACGGCAGTAAACATGGGCTATAGCACACGAAAATATAGGAATTGGGCGGAATTCTAGTTTAATAGCGTAAAACGCCAAAAAAATGAGGAAAAGTCATGGTGGAGAAGTGACTAGGGTTCCTTAGGTCATATTGGATGTTCCTAAAAATATCAGGCTATTCGGGTCAGGGGGCCCGGACGCACGGCAGAAGGCGTGGGCTATAGCACACGAGAATATGAGAATCAGACGAAATTCTAGTTTATTGACGTAAAACGCCAAACAATAAGGAATGATCATGGAGGGGAAGAGATAATGTTTCCTTAGGTTGTATCTAATGTCACGAAAAATTTTTAGGCAATCGTGGTCCGAGGGCCCACGGCAGAAGGCAAGGGCTATAGCCCACAAAAATATGGGAATCGAGCGTAATTCCAGGTTTATGACCGTAAAACGCCGAAAAACGAGGAACGTTCATGTAGGGGTTGTGAAAATGGTTCCTTAGGTAATTTTTGATGTCCCAGAAAAACGTTAGGTGATATGGGTACGGGGGCCCGGGCCCATGGCGGAAGACGTGGGCTATAGTACGTGAAAATATGGGAATCAAGCGAAATTCCAGTTTAATGGTTGTAAAACGCCAAAACATGTGAAAATGGTATCCTAGGTTGTAATTGAAGTCTCAGAAAAACTTTAGGCGATCCGAATTCGGGGGCCCAGGCCCACTATGGAAGGCATGGGCTTTAAAACAGGAAACTATGGGAATCAGGCGGAATTCCTGTTTTATGGTCATAAAATGCCAAAAAATGAGGAATGGTCGTGGCGGGGCAGTGACTATGGTTCCTTAGGTCGTATTGATGTCCTAAAAAAATATTAGGCAATCCAGGTTCGGGAGCCGGGGCCCACAGCAGAAGGCATTGGCAATAGCATACGAAAATTGGGAAATCAGGCAGAATTCCAGTTTTATATATGTAAAATGCCAAAAAACGAGGAACGGTCATGGTGGAATGGTGACAATTTTTCCTTAGGTTGTATTTGATGTCCCGAAATTTTTTAGGCGATCTAGCTCTGGGGTCCCGGCCCAGGACACCTGTGGCACCCCATACAGTCTACTTAACATACCAGCACAAGGGCCAGCATAGGGCGCTGGGCTAGACGCTGGTGACGTGAATTGTGTCCAAATTCTCCCGGGACAAGGTTATTTCAGTCCTAGACCTACCCAACATGTATAAAATCAAGACTAAGACTATTATTTGTGGGGAGACGCCACTTTGAAGAGGGAATACACACGAGAAACGTTCGGGAGCGAAGCAATCTCAGTTTTCTTCATCTTTTCTTAGTATTTTCAATTATCCAACACTTATGAAATTGTTTGCTATTATCATGAGTGGCTAAAAACCATAGTTCTGGGGTTGTGATTTAGCCATGGATATTGTTGTTTAACATTGACTTAACCTTTATTACAATTCACTAATATATGGTTGTTTCTTCAATTCTGTGATTAATTGCTTAGTTGTCTGGCAAGCAGTTAGGTGCTATTTACTATCTATGCTTTGCTTGGGAAAGCCGTGTTTAGATTAGAGAAGAATTGAAGAGAGCACGATCTTAACTCTTAGGGGTGGCGGATTTGTGGTTAGGATAGAAATATACCTGGTGACCTTGGTTAATTAAATATCGTAATCTTAATGCATTCTTGATAGATTGATTCCATAGGAATATAGGCGTTGATCTATTTTGAATAGGCGAGTAGTACTTCGGGAGAGGCTATGAGAGCAATTGTTTGATTAATTAGCAACGATGAGTGAATTATATGAAAGGGAGAGTTAACTAGGACACAATAGGATTGGTGAATCGATCACAACCCTGGAATATTTGTCTCTACTGAATACACAACAATGATTTTTCTACTTGATAGTTTAGTTACAGCTTAGAATTATAAGTTTAGTATAATCACATTCTTGAACTCGATATTTGCTTGACTGAATAACAATCTTGGGAAATTTAGTGGGTAGTTTACTAGTCTTTGTGGGTCCGACACTCGACTTATCATTTTATTACTTGTACGACCAGGTATACTTGCGTGTGTGTTTGGGAGAAACAGGTTTTTGGCACCGTTGCCGGGGACCTGAATATTGACTACTATCTAATTTTTGCTTTAATTGGTTATTTCTTCAAGTCTAACGTTCCTTGATTGTTTCTCTGATCTTAGGAACCTTGATTTTGAATGTGTAGGGTCAGACGCAGGACAAACTCAATGGCTTTGACCCCGAAGCTGAGAGAAAATTTCATAGGAGGTTGAGGGAAACAAGGGATACAAATAATCTTCAGGCACTCGTTCAATTTCCTGTTAACATGGCAGAGGAGCAACACATGGCTGTCCAAGAGGTGGCGATGCCCAACATTGCTAATGTCACCTCCAGCATTGTGAAGCCCAGAATCACTGGGTACTTTGAGCTGAAACAGAGTATGATCCAGCTACTTTATGCGAATGGGCAGTTTATGGGTCTTCCACAGGAGGATCCACAACAACAAATCCTGAACTTCTTGGAGATTAGTGATACTTACATCACTAACATGGTCGCCTCAGACTATGTGAGGCTCACACTTTTCCCATTCTCTCTATTGGGTGAAGCAAAGAGATGGTTGAAGGCAGAACCAGCTAATGGGGGAGTCTTTATACTCATCTTGGGAGAGGTGGAGTTACTCAGATACGGTCCTCATCACAATCAGAAAAATAAAGTGTTGGCTCACACTTTAATAGAGGGGCTACATCCTGAGACAAAAATTGTGGTGGATGCTATAGATGGAGGTCAGGTGTTGGAGAAAAGCTTTGACAAGATATATGCATTACTGAACAAATTCTCCAAAAGCAATCCAGATTGGCAAGGAGAAATGGGTAGAAAAACAGTGCAAAAATCTGTAGGGGTTCTCGAGTTAGATGTCGTCTCGGCATTATCAGCGCAGATTTCTTCACTGACCAACCAAGTCAATCAAATGACCTTGGTTATTAACAAGAAACAAGCTCAAGCAGTGCAAAAGGTTCAATTGTTTTGTGAAGTATGTGGAGAGGGTCACTCGAGCGACTTATGCCAGTTAATCTAGAGTCCATCTACTTTGTGGGTAATGAAAATAAGGGTCAGACCTACCAATATGGGAACACTTACAATCCCAACTGGAGGAACCGCCCAAACTTCTCTTTGGGTAGAAACCAAGAAACTCAAAATCAATACTGACCACAAGCACCTCAACAACAATATAGACCGCCTCGGGCTGAATGACAAGAGAGCTCAATAAGTCACCTTGAGAAAATGATGAAGAAATTGATGGCTGACCAGCAAGCCCAAGCTGCAGTAATGAGAAATTTTGAGTGCCAAATTGGACAACTTGCCATTGCCCAAAATACTCGACCAGTTAGGGATCTTCCAAGTGATACTGAGGCTAATACTAAGGCATCTATTAATGTTGTGTCATTGTGGAATGGGATACAATTATAAGAAGTCCAATCGAAAAAGAGAAAACAAGTGACCTTTAATGAGAAGCCGGCCACTATAGAGTCAGAATCAGAGAAATCAAAGGAGTATGAGAAGCCAGCTGAAGAGTCAGTGGCTAAGCAACCCCTACCATTAGTTGCGAGGCCACCACCTCCGTTCCCTCGAAGATTGCAGAAAGTGAAGGATAATGTCGCGTTTAAAAAGTTTCTTGATATTTTGAAGCAGGTGCAAATAAATATTCCAATGCTAGACATCCTTCAAGAAGTGTCCAAATATGCAAAATACATCAAGGACATAGTGGCAAATAATAAGAGGCTGACTGAATGCGAGACTGTGGCACTCACTGAGGAATGTAGCTCTAAAATCCACAGGAAGCTACCTCAGAAATTGAAGGATCCAGGTAGTTTCACTATCCAAATCTCGATTGGTAAGCATGCAGTCCGACGAGCTTTGTGTGATCTTGGAGCGAGCATCAATCTGATGCCGCTATCTGTGTTCAGACAGTTGGGTTTGGGTGAACCACGCCCAACAATGATA
Source organism: Nicotiana paniculata (assembly GCA_005239505.1). Lineage (NCBI taxonomy): Eukaryota > Viridiplantae > Streptophyta > Magnoliopsida > Solanales > Solanaceae > Nicotiana > Nicotiana paniculata. Next base: position 89,680 of record ML346289.1, read on the forward strand.
ATCTTACAGTTGGCTTATCGCTCCCTTGCTCATCCGGAAAGAGTGATTGAAGATGTGTTGGTTCAAGTGGTTTCTTTCATATTTCCTGTTGATTTCATTATCTTGGAGTATGAGCCTGGTTAGGAAATCCCACTTTTTTTGTGGCGTCCATTCTTAGCCACATGTCGAGCTATTATCGATGTATGCGAAGGAAAGATGACGATGAGAGTAGGTGATCAAGTGAAGGTATTTAATGTGTACAAATCACTCAGATTGTCAGCCCACTCTGAAGAGCTATCCATGATTTCTGTAGTGGAAAGCAATGCTATATCATTGGTGCCTTATATGAGCCCCATAGATCCTCTTGAACGAGCTTTGATTAGGAATGAAGAAGACATTGAAGATAAGATGATGGGCGAAATTGAACAAGTACTTGATACATCATACAATTATGTCCATGGGTTTGGGATGTTTGAGGAGTTGGACATGCATGTTACTCTGACCCTTCCGAAGCCATCTATTGAGGAAGCCCCGAAGCTAGAATTAAAGCCCCTTCCAGCACATCTACATTATTCTTATTTGGGGAACTCTGAAACTTTTCCAGTAATTATCTCATCCAGCCTGACTAATGTACAAGAAGAAAAATTGCTCAGAGTACTTCGCGAGCATAAAAAGGCTATGGGATGAACAGTTGATGACGTAAAAGGAATTAGTCCATCGTTTTGCATGCATAAAGTTTTTCAGGAAGATGGACACCTCCCCCATGTTGAGAATTAGAGGAGATTGAATCATATCATGAAGTAAGTTGTGAAAAAGGAAGTAATTAAGTGACTCGATGCAGGTACCATCTTTCCTATCTCTGATAGCAATTGGGTAAGCCCAATGCAATGTGTGCCAAAAAGAGAGGGATGACTGTGGTTGAGAATGAAAAAAATGATCTAATTCCTACTCGCATTGTGACGGGGTGGGGATTTTGCATTGATTAAAGAAATCTCAACAAAGCAAACCGCAATGACCACTTTCCACTTCCATTCATTGACCAAATACTGAGCATATTGGCGGGGCATGATTATGATTGCTTCCTTGATGGTTATTCGGGGTACAACCAGATTGTCATATGCCTAGAGGATCAGGAGAAGACCACTTTTACTTTTCCTTATGGAACTTTGGCCTTCAAGCGAATGTCGTTTGATCTTTGTAATGCACCAGCTACTTTCAAGAGATGCATGATGGCTATTTTCACCGTCATGGTGAAAAAATTTGTGGATGTTTTTATGGATGATTTTTCAGTCTTTGGGTCCTCTTATGATGATTGTTTGAAGAACTTGAGCAAGGTGTTGGCCCGTTGTGAAGAAGCAAAATCTGGTATTGAATTGGGAAAAGTACTATTTTATAGTGCAGGAAGACATCATGCTGGGTCACAGAGTGTCTAGGAGCGGCAATGATGTTGTTAAGGCACATGTGGAGGTGATTGAAAAATTACCTCCACCCGTTTCTTTGAAGGGTGTCTAGAGTTTCTTGGGACACGCGGGATTCTATCGACGCTTTATTAAAGATTTTTCTAAACTTGATACTCCTTTGTGCAGGTTGCTTGAGAAAGATGTTACTTTCAATTTTGACGACGCCTTCATGAAAGCATTTGAAGAGCTCAAAAAGAAGCTGGTGGTTGCCCCCATTATTGCTGCACGTGATTTGTTCTTACCATTTGAACTTATGTGTGATGCAAGTGACCATGCTATTGGGGCAGTGCTAGGTCAGAGGAAGGACAAAATGTTTTATTCCATTTACTATGCGAGAAAGAATTTTGATGATGCGCAGCTGAATTACACTACCACTGAAAAAAAGTTGTTAGCTGTGGTGTGGGCCTTTGAGAAATTTTTAGCATACTTGGTGGGAACAAAAGTCAGAGTCCATACCGATCATGCAACAATCAGGTATCTATTTACAAAGAAGGAATCTAAAGCTAGATTGATGCGCTGTGTTTTGTTGTTGCCGGAATTTGATGTGGAAATATGAGATCGAAAGGGCACAAAGAACCAAGTAGTTGACCATCTATCGAGGCTAGAAAATCACGACCATGTGGAGGAGGTGGCCAAATTAAAGAAACATTTTCTAATGATCAACTTTTTTCTATCACCAAAGACCCTCCCCATGGTACGCGGACTATGTAAATTATCTGGTAAGCGGGCTGGTTCCTCCTGAAACTGATTTGAAGCTAGAAAGGGTTTTTCACATGGTGTGAACTTCTACTATTGGGATGAGCCATATTTGTACAAGTCGTGCGCTGACCAAATGATGAGGAGATGTGTCACGCCCCAAACCTGGGGAGGCGTGGCTGGCACCCGGTGTCGTGGTAGCCCGAGCGAATCACTCTGTAACTCATGATCGTTCGACCAAAACTAAAACATACATAGGTCGGGTTAGCTGGATTCCTTCCTTTTTGTAACTATCGTGGGCCCACATGTCCGCAACTCATAATGTTACAACTTGTAAGTGGGAAAACACTGTATGACTAAACCATTTTCTTAAAACATGAATACATATGGGGTCAAGGCCTTTGACACACTGTACAAAGTGAACCTCTGTCTACAAAGCCTCTAAGATTATTTGACATCAAATAGGACAGGGTACCAGCTTACCCATAAGTCTGTAGCAAAACTCTAACACGACTCATAGACTTGGATGCACTCCGAATGAGGTGGAGTCTTACCGATCATTCGCTGAATGCCAATCTCGTCTATTATGAGGGCTCATCAAATTGATTATCTATACCTGCAAGCATCAATGAAGCTTCTCCAATAAAAGGACGTCAGTACAAATAATGTACTGGGTAGTGTAAGGCGGAACTGAAACATAACAATAAGTCAACATTAATTAAAGACATAAAAGAATTAACCTGAATCTCTGAAGTGCCACCGTATATGCATACCTATTATACTTACATATATAATGGTTCTCATTGAGACTATTATCCATATTGTATGATGCATGACTGCCTAACTGATCAGTGGTAACAGCCCGACCGGCCGTAGTGCGGTGGTAAATGTATAACTGCCCGACCGGCCATAGCTCGGTGGTAAATGCATGACTGCTCGACCGGCCGTAGCTCGATGGTAAATGTATAACTGCCCAACCGGCCGTAGCTCGATGGTAAATGCATGACTGCCCGACCGGCCGTAGCTCGGTGGTAAATGAATATGCATGGCTGCCCAACCAGTGGTAAATAATGATACATAAACCCGACCGGCCATAGCTCGGTGGTAAATGCATGACTGCCCGACCGGCCGTAGCTCGGTGGTAAATATATAACTTCCCAACCGGTCGTAGCTCGATGGTAAATGCATGACTCCCCGACCAACCGTAGCATAGTGGTGAAATTCATAAAGATGCATGTATCACTATATTAAAAACATTAACATCTCTATCATATACCTCAGTAGGGGATAGATACATACTTAGACATGCTTGAATATCATTTTACGGGAGTGAATTACATAGACATCCTTAACTGCTAAGAGTAGAACCTTTTATGGAATAACATTACATTTACGTATCATTACTTGGATCATGCCAAAAGAATGAAGGATTAGCCTTAACATACCTGAATACAGTGAGCCAAGCTGGCAAAGTACTCTGACAGAAGGTTATACAAAAGGAGATTTCAAGGAGGCGTACTATATGGTGGGTGTGTGTAACCCAATCGTATGCTCTATCATGCTTTGAAAATCATGAAAGCATTTCTCTGTCTCAAGAAGGCATTTACTTAAGTTACAACTTAGTAAATTGCAGCATGTCAAATCACACACATTATATGGGATCCTGTGAAAAGGCAAAAGCTATACTTAGCTGTCTAAATCTTTCCATGCTATTTTGATGTTGAACGTGAAAATGGTTGAGTTTGATTTAGTTGTCTAAATTTCTTGTTCATGCGGATATATTTGCCGAGAAGATTAAAGTTATGCCTTTTGCTATTCTTTCTAAGAACTAGGAGCCAACTACTTGACAAATGTTTAAAAGTTGATACCCATCTTTGCATGAACCCCACGTATCTCTTTTTTGCCACGTGATGTTTCCATCAAACTTATCCAATTACATACACTACTATTTCATTAAAATATCCATGTAAAAATACATATATTTTTTCAACTTCTAATTTTCATAATCTCATAAAGAGTAAAAATTTTCGTACGATTAACTCTTAAAATGGTAAAAAGATAGCCTTCTTTTCTTGTGATAAAATAATTTTTTATCTTTACAATAACGAAAATCTCATTTATAAACTTTCTGATATTATGTGTATAATTTACCATGTTCGAAAATAGTAATAATGGTAACTATCCAAAATTATACTTATAAAACTTTTACTAAAATACTCCACTTAAAAGAAAATACCACATTAACACAATATCTAACAATATTAATATTGTTAAACTTACGGAGTCTTACAATAACATAGTCACAAATCCTCTATAATCTCATAAATGGTCTTAATCCCCTTCTAGCTCATATGGATTACTACGACTAACTCTAATATTAAATTACGGGATGTAACATCGCATACCTAAAAAGGAGGTCGAACTAGTGTTGTATAATTGCCATGAATCACCCTATGGGGGCCATCATGGAGGCGATAGAACAACTGCAAAGGTATTACAATCTGGTTTAGTTTGGCCAACATTATTCAAGGATGCCCATGCATTTGTTAAGAAGTGCGTCCAGTGTCAGAGAATAGGAACAATCACAAAGAAGCATGAGATTCCTTTGAATAACATCCCGGAGGTCGAGATTTTTGATGTGTAGGGGACAGATTTTATGGGACCATTCCCATTGTTCAGAGGAAACAAATACATTTCCCTAGCATTTGACTACGTGTCAAAATGGATCGCATTGCCAATAAATGATGCCATGGTGGTAGCTGCGTTTGTGAAAAAGAGAACATATTTTCAAGGTTTGGGACTCCACGTGCTTTGATTAGTGATGAAGGGACACACTTTTTCAATTGGTTGTTGAATAACCTTCTGGCTAAATATGGAGTCCGCCATAGAGTCGCGACAACATATCTTCCTCAAACAAGCGGACAAGTTGAGGTATATAATAGAGAAATAAAGAAAATCTTAGAGAAGACAGTTGGTGTGAATAGAAAGGATTGGGCTGCAAAGGTAGATGGTGCCTTATGAGCATATAAACTGCATACAATACACCAACTGGGGCGTCGCCGTATAAGCTTATTTATGGAAAGGCATGTAACTTGCCTGTTGAACTTGAACACAAAGCATATTGGGTCATTAAGAAGTTAAATATGGACCTTGAAGCCGCGAGCGGGAAAAAGACTCTTGCAGTTGAATGAGTTAGACGAATTCAGGTTGCACTCCTATCAAAATTCTAAGCTTTATAAAGAAAAGACAAAAAGATGGCATGACAAGCATATCAAGCCGCGTCACTTTGAGTCAGGGCAACATGTATTATTGTTCAATTCTAGACTAAGGCTATTTCTTGGGAAGTTAAAATCGATATGGTTAGGCCCGTTTGAGGTGGTGAGAGTCACCCCTTATGATGCAATTGAGCTACGAGCTTTAAAGGGTGAAAGAGCTATTTTGGTGAATGGACATAGAGTCAAGCATTATTGGGGAGGAATCATTGATCGTGAGATGACCAAGGTTGTACTCGCGGATGAGTAAGAGAGATTCTGCGTCGTGTCGCGACGTTAAATCATGCGCTTGTTGGGAGGCAACCCAATTTTTATTGCTTTCATAGCTTAGCTTTCTAATTACTTTTAATAGTTAAAATAGACTAAAGTTATATTTTCTTTGTAGGCACAAAAATTATAGGTAGAATGTGTGGGAGATGTAGATTGGATGTATAAAAGACTCGGGGGATGGAGAAGTTTGAAAATGAAAAGCATCAAATCGCCGAAATAGTGCCCAGGCCAGCGCCCCACGCTGCCTTGGGCGCTCAAAACAGTGTGCAAAAATCCCCAGCGCTAGGCATAACGTGGAGCGTTGGGCTAGGGGGTGTCCAGGTATATATATATATATATATATATATATATATTGGTTATTAAATAACCCATACCCATAAAACCCAACCCATATGCACATATACATTAACATTATAACCCATCTTATTATCCATACCCATTCCCAACTCAAGTTAAACCATAACCCAGTTAAACCCAAAACAACAATGTTCAAAAAGAAGAAACAAAAAAAGCGCTGCTCTCTCTACTGCATCTGCCGATTCTTCTTCTTCTTCTCTTCAAAAATTTCTCAAGCTATCTCTCATAAATCCTACAGATATTTTCTTCTTCTTCTTTTTCTTCTTGTTCTTTTACTAGGTACATGATAATGAACACCTCATTCCCCAATTGCCCTAATCCCCAATTTTTGCACCTAAGTTGTTCTTAAGAATTTTTTATGGTGGGTGGTCCAATTATTTGCCGAAATTAGTTGTGGGTGTCTTTTATCCCGAATAGTAAACTAGAATTCCCTCTACTTCGTTGAAATTTGGGAGGGCCACCATGTTCCACCATTATTAAACTAGAATGCACACACTTTATGCCCACAAGGTGTTTGTTTAAATGGTTGAATGAAATTTTGAGCGCCAAAAAACTTGTTGCTATGAGAGCAAGTTTTTCGAGAAAGACCCATAGCAACAAGTTTTTTTCTATGAGAGCAAGTTTTTTGACCAAGCCGAAGCAATTGACTAAGCCATTAATTGTTGCGGCTTGGTCAAAAAACTTGCTCTCATAGCAAAAAACTTGTTGCTACGAGCCTTAGTCAAAAATCTTGTTGCTCCCAAACGCACATGAAAGTATACGTGGTCGTACAAGTAATAAAATGATAAGTCGAGTTCGAATCCACAGATACTTGTATCAACTACTCACTAAATTACTAAAATTGTAATTCAGTCAAGCCAAAATCAAAATCCAAGAATATGACTATATTAAACAATAACTCTAAGTAATAACTAAATTATCAAGTAACAAATGATTTTTGTGTATTCAGTAGAGACAAATGTTCCGGGGTTGTGATCTATTCACCATTCATATTGTATTCTAATTAACTCTCCCTTTCATACAATTCACTCATGGTTGCTGATTAATCGATAAATACTCTCATATCCTTCTCCCGATGTACTACTCGCCTATTCAAAATAGATTGACGCCTATATTCCTATGAAATTAATCTATTGAGAACGCATTAAGATTATGATATTTAATTAAGCATGGTGACTAGGTATATTCCTATCCTAACCACAAATCGGGCTCTCTTCAATTCTTCTCTAATCTATACACGGCTTTCCGGAGAATAGCATAGATAGTAAATAGAACCTAACTGCTGGCCAAATAATTAAGTAATTAATCACAAAATTGAAGAAACAACCATGTATTAGTGAATTGTAATCAAGGTTAAGCTAACGTTAAACAACAATATTTCTTGGCTAAATCACAACCCCAAAATATTGGGTTTTTAGCCACTCATGATGTGATCAAACAAATTCATAAGTGTTGAATAATTGAAAATACTAGCAAAAGACGAAGAAAACTGAGATCTCTTCAATTCCCAATGTTCTTGTGTGTATTCCCCCTCAAAATTGGCGTCCCCCCTTTACAAATAGGTTTAGTCTTGCTTTTATACGTGTTGGGTAGGTCTAGGGCCGAATTAATCATGTCCCTTGCGAAATTGGATAAATCCCGTCACTGGTGCACTGCTCAGCGCCGAGATTTCTCCACGGTGCTGCCTGGATTGAGTACACTGTTTTCAGTGCCACAGATAGCTCAGGGCGCTTCCTTTGGCGCTCCACTGTCCCATTTTCCCATTTTCGTCCGTTTTGGATCTTATTTCGCACATTTCGCCCCCGATTGCTCCCGGATCATTCCTACAGATAAAAACACTTCAAATTAATATAAATCAACTCATTTCACATCCAAAATTCATGAAACAAAAGTGAAATATGAGGCGATACACATACAAATATATATACTTTAAGCTAAACATCAACACCCCACACTTAGACTCTTGCTCGCCCTAGAGCAATGGGACTAACAACTACACTCCAACAACGCACAAAGTTCACTATAAAGGAGCACTTCAACTTTTAATCACACACTTTACCCTTGACTATGATCGATACCGGCAATCAAGCATGAACATACAAAAATTCACATTCTTCCCTTTTTTTAAAGATGCCCAAGTATAACCATTCAATTGAATCACTCTAATAACCTATTTGCAACCACCCAAACTCAAGAGTCAACTTGTGACCACTAAGCACTCTCAACTCACGCACTTACCCAACAAGAAATTTTACAACATTACCAATCATTCATGAGATCATGTGCCCTCACCAACAAACAAAAGAGTGAATATAGACTATTCCACACATTCATATGCATCTCGTGGTCGTACCATAAGCTTGCCCGTAGTGTAGATCTCTACTAGTTTAAGTTAGCCAAATCTAGGATCTATTAGGACTTTAAGGTTGTAATGTAGGCTAAGGGGCGGGTATGAAATATTCAGGAATAGTGACTAACCCCCTAAGCACTTTAATACACTACACTCACAATTCAAACACATACTCTTCTTAAAGATTTCACTTGCCACAAACCATATACACATAGCCCTTTTTTTTTCAATTAAACACTTCTATACTCCCACTAGCACAACATAGTAAGAAGCGGAGGTGTGTGTTTTTCTCTACATACTTTAACTATCAATTTTTGTTTCTTTTTTTTTTCAAACATTCCATACATTAAGGTTCATCGGCTAGTGACTTTTGATTTCAACTTTAGTGCACCAACGGGCCTTTCCATGGTTCCACTCAAAAACTACTCCCCAATATACCACTTTACTTATTTTAGCGACTAAGTTCCTTGGGAGGTAAAGGTTCAACAATCTCAAATTAAGAAGAAAATAGGGGTACAACTTGTAATGTGGGTGCCAAAGAAAAGGTCTATAGGCTCAAAGGGGCTAGCAATGCAAAATTTTTATTTTTATGTGACAAGCAGATCTATGATCAAGCAAGAAAACGCCTACATCATCTCCTAGATTAGCACAACTTACAATTTCGCTTCGATTAACACAAGGGGCAAGTTCTAGACTACACATGATAGCACAGAAAATCACAAATCCTCACACACACATTGCACATGACTCAATCACTAAGGTTTTGTTCAACTCTCAAGTCAAGCAAGCACACATAATTGAGAAAATTAAGCAATATTGCATTATGTGGCATACAAGTCAAACAACTAAGCTAAGGCGTCACAAAATAGGCTATTTACTTTACTTAGGCTTCGCAGGTCAAACCAAATACAAGGGAAAACATAATGTATGTCATAGCCTAATTTTCCAGCACCAAACACGTCAATGAGTATCTCAAAGCCACTTAGTTTCTTCCTAACTACTCCTAAAAAAAATTAAAGTACCCGGTTCGAGCTACACCCTTCGAAAAGAGCGCCCAAAAACAAACCAAGGGATACTACCTAGCTATCCTAAAAACAAACAAAAAATCTTTTTGGTGTTTTAATAAGACTTTATCTCTCAAGAGAATTGTCCAAAAGGTCCATCGTCGGGAAAAGTTCGAGCTTTTCCAAATTTTTTATTTATTTATTTTGAGAACCTAGACGATGTATACTGCGAGTTCTAAAAGAAAAACTAATAAAAAATTAGTTTTATACAATTACACTTCAGAAAGTAGTTTCTCCACCCCACACTTATATTATGCATAGTCCTCGATGCATGATCACAAAGAAAAATATTAAAACAAGGGTGAGAAATACTCCCTGAGACCCTCTCGGACCTATCTCGGACATGATCCTCAATCTTTAGAATCGGGACGACCCCACACTTAAACTCAAACATGCTCCTCAACTTCAACTTTGGGTACTCGGACTTCCCCTACTCTGCAAAATAAAAACAACACAAAACTTGACACTAACAAATAAATAAATAAAAGATATACATGTTGAGTTTCCTCTCAACAAGCGCCTTATTTGTAGTCGTGGCACGACTCTGCTACTCTTCTTAGGCTGGGCGCTTTCTCTTCTTCTTTCTCCCATGAAATCTAGCCTTTTCGCACTCTCTTAGAGGGTCTCCTTTTTCATCTCCGACTCTTTTCTCAATCATCTTTACACACTCAGTTTGCAATACCACCTTCTTTAAATCAGTTCTCTCGTATGGATTACTACAATTCAGATAAGGACTCAGCTTTATCCTCTTCAATTCGACCACTATAGTCATGCACAAGTCCTTATAATGCTTAGGGAGCTTAAGTTCCTTGTACACATTAAAAGTGACTTACTCATCGTCAACTCTCACATTTAACTTCCCCGCCCTCTCATCAATAATCGCTCCACCAGAAGCTAAGAATGGTTGCCCCAAAATAATGGACACTTCCTCATCTGCCTCGTAATCAAGAACAATAAAATCAGCAGGAAGAATAAACTTTCCAACTCGAACTAACACATCCTCAATAATTCTTTCTGGCATAACTAGTGACCTATCTGCTACCTGTAAAGTGATTGTAGTAGGTCTAAGCACCCCCAATCCGAGTTTCTTGAATAAAGAGGATGGCGTCAAATTTATACTAGCTCTTAAATCACATAGGTCTCTACCAACTTCTTGTTTTCTAAGAGATAACGGAATTGTGAAACTCCCAAGATCCTTCAATTTAGGAGGAAGTTTAGTCTGAACTCTGGCAATGCACTCTTCAGTAAGGGAAACTGTTTCAAACTCTGTATGTCTTCATTTATTTTCCACAATATCTCTGAGATACCTTGCATTTTAGACACTTCCTGCAAAATTTCCACCAAAGGCAAATTCACACGCACTTGGCTCAAAATATCTAAGAATTTCCTATACATAGCATCATCTTTTTTCTTCTGCATTCTTTGTGGAAACGAAGGTGGTGGCCGTGTCACAATTACTGGCTCTGATCCCTTGTTCTCTTTCTCATTCTCCTCAATTGGCTTGGGAACTAATTCTCCTTTAGGACGAGCTGTATACTTATTTTTCTTTGGAACTTCTTCTAATACTCTTCCATTTCTCAAAGTAACCGCATTGACTTGAGCTTTAGGATTAGGCTCAGTATCACTAGGAAGAGCTCCAACTGGTATGATATTTTGGGCACTAGCAAGTTTTCCCACTTGTCGCTCCAGATTTCTCATTCTACGGCTTGGGCTTGCTGATCAGCCATCAATTTCTTCGTCATTTCCTCAAGGTGGCTTGTTGGACTCGCTTGTTTTTCAGCCAGAGGTGGTCTATATTGTTGTTGAGGTGCTTGTAGTTGGTATTTATTCTAAGAACCTTGATTTCCACCCCAAGAGAAGTTTCGGTGGTTCCTCCAGTTGGGATTGTAAGTATCCCCATACTGATTTGTTTGGCCTCGATTTGCATTACCCACAAAATATAAAGACTCTGGATTTGCTGGGCATAGATTGCTCATGTGACCTTCTCCAAAGACTTCATAAAATATTTGAACTTGTTGCACTGGCTGGGCTTGTTGCTTGTTAATAACCAAGGTTATATGATTGACTTGCTGGTCAATGTGGAAATACACGCTGATAATGCCGAGACGACATCTAATTCAAGAACCCCTGCAGATTTTTGTACCATGTTTCTACACATTTCTCCTTGCCAATCCGGATTGGTTTTGGAGAATTTGTTCAATAATGCATATATATCATCAAAGCTTTTCTCCAACACTTGTCCCCCAACTGCAGCATCTACCACAACTTTTGTTTCATATAGAGCCTTTCTATGAATGTGCGAGCTAACACTTTGTTTGTTTGATTTTGATGAGGACAGTCTCTGAGTAGCCCCTTGAACCTCTCCCAATCTGAGTATAAAGACTCTCCCGCTTTCTGTTTGAAGGCAACTATCTCACTTCTGATCTTTGCAGTTTTGCCTGAAGGGAAGAACCTTGCCAGAAATTTTCTTACCAAATCATTCCATGATGTAATAGAATTAGCTGGTTCTTCTTTCAACCATCCCTTTGCTTCGTCCAACAGAGAGAATGGAAAAAGTGTGAGCCTCACATAGTATAGAGTGACCCCGTTGGTGATATTAGTATAACTAATCTCCAAGAAGTTCAGAACATGCTATTGTGGATCCTCGTGTGGAAGACCCATAAACTGCCCATTTGCATGAAGTAACTGGATCATGCTCTTTTTCAGCTCAAAGTACCCAGTTATTCTGGGCTTCGCGATGCTGGATGTGACATTAGCAATACTGGGCATCGCCACCTCCTGAACGGCCATATGTTTCTGCTCTGCCATATTCATAGGAAATTGAACGAGTGCCTGAATATTATTTGTATCCCTTGCTTCCCTCAACCTCCTATGAAATATTCTCTCAGGTTCGGGTCAAAGCTATTGAGTCTATCATGCCTTATGACCCTTCGCATTCAATCAAAGTTCCTGAGACTAGAGCAACAATCAAGTAATGTTAGACTAGACGAAATAGATAACTAAAGCAAAAACTAGAATGTAGTCAATATTCAAATCCCCAGCAACGGCGCCAAAAACGTATCGCTCCCAAACACACACACAAGTATACGTGGTCATACAAGTAATAAAATGATAAGTCGAGTGTCAAACCCACATAGACTTGTATCAACTGCTCACTAAATTACTATTGATATTCAGTCAAGCAAATATCAAAATCCAAGAATATGATTTTATTAAACTATAAGTCTAAGTAACAATTAAATTATCAAATAACAAGTTGATTTTTGTGTATTCAGTAGCGACAGATACTCCAGGGATATGATCGATTCACCATTCATATTGTGTTAACTCTTGCTTTCATACAATTCACTCATGGTTGCTAATTAATCGATAATTTCTCTCATAGCCTTCTCCCGAAGTACTACTCGCCTATTCGAAATAGATTAATGCCTATATTCCTATGAAATTAATCTATTAAGAATGCATTAAGATTATGAGATTTAANTAATCTATTAAGAATGCATTAAGATTATGATATTTAATTAAGCACAATGACTAGGTATATTCCTATCCTAACCATAAATCCGCTCCCCTTAAAGGTTAAGATCGCGCTCTCTTCAATTCTTCTCTAATCTATACACGGCTTTCCAAGCATAGCATAGATAGTATATAGAACCTAACTGCTGGCCATACAATCAAGCAATTAAATACAGAACTGAAGAAACAACCATATATTGGTGAATTATAATCAAGGTCAAGCTAATGTTAAATAACAATATTCATGGCTAAATCCCAACCCCAAAAGAATGGGTGTTTAGACACTCTAATTTACTCACTGCCTCCAGCGCCACAAGTGGCTCAAGGCGCTGCTTGTGGCGCCCAAATATGCAACTTGCCCGATTTCGTTCGTTTTGGCTCTCATTTTGCATGTTTCGCTCCCAATTGCTCCCGGATCGTTCCTACACATAAAAGCACTTCAAATTAGTAGAAGTCATCACATTTATCACCCAAAATTCATGAAACAAAAGTAAAATATGAGGAGATATATATAGAAATATATATACTGTAGGCTAAACATCAAGGACCCTCAAAATTACGAAGCAAGTTCAGCCAACCGCAGCGTACAGAACAGTCAGAAAAGCCATCTTGTCAACTGGGGTAGAATTTTGGCGAAGACCCTCAAAATTCTACGGCAGAAGAAGTCGCAATGTCTCTGATTATGTCACAGTTACTGGTTCATCTAACTAATTTCTAAACTATATACTACTATGTATTTTGAAAATTATGCACTTTTGAAAAAGGAAACTTTGCTTTAGCAAATGCTACCCTAATAGTTTGAACAGGATCTTCCGACAGAGCGGAGCAAATCAGACAAGCAAAGGCACGAATCAACCTCCCCCGTAAAACTCACAAATTTTTCTTTGGATTCAGGACTATATCACCATGACAAACATTTTCACAATGATGCAATCGCTATGCATAAAACACATTGTCAGCTAAGAATATTGCACTCTTACTCTTCTCTTTGCATGGGACTAAGCATTGTCCCAAACTTTGCATGAGACTAAGCACCGTCTCAACACCTGCATGAGGCTAAGCCCTGCCTCCCTATTTGCATAAGGCTAAGCACTGCCTTCATCTTGCATGAGATTAAGACCTGTCTCAAACCATTTGCATGAGGCTAAGCCATGCCTCCTATTTGCATAAGGCTACGCACTGCCTTTATCTTGCATGAGACTAAGCCCTGTCTCAAATCATTTGCATGAGGCTAAGCCTTGCCTCAAACCATTTGCATGAGGCTAAGCCATGCCTCCTATTTGCATAAGGCTAAGCACTGCCTTCTCTTTGCATGGGACTAAGCCCTGTCCCGAATCTTGCATGAGGCTAAGCTCTGCCGCATAAGGCTAGGCACTGCTTTATCTTTGCATGGTACTAAGCACTGTCCTGAATCTTGCATAAGGCTAAGCATGACTTTCTCTTTGCATGGGACTAAGCATTGTCCCGAATCTCGCAAGAGACTAAGCACTCTCTCTCTCTTGCATTGTTCTCTTCTCTCGGGCTAAACTATGCCCTCAACTTCACACAAGACTAAGCTCTGTCTTGCTGCCTCCATCATCATGTCTCTGCAATTCATGGGCTGAAATATTGCCAACTGGTCCGAAGGTGTCATAGTCCGAAGGCACCATCCTCATAGACGGAAGACGCCATGCCATGGCCTGAGGATCTCTCAAACTTACACATCATTATTCAAAGGCGTCATGGTTCAGAGGCACCATTTTCATGTACCGAGAATATCATTTCATGGCCTCCGAATTCCTTACCGCACAACTCATGGCCCGGGATGTCATGGTCTAAGGACATCATCCTCAACCCTCCAAAGACAATTATCGTGGTCTGAGGGGAATTTACATCATGTCTAATTTACGCAAAGTTATACGCCTATACTTGCAGTACATATTCTGATTTGCAGGTGACCCAGTGAGTAACGGTTATCCTAACAGGAGCAATCTCGCTCCAGTTCCTTCAAATTATTTTAAAAGCTGACCGCTCACCATAACTGTTTCATCTATTCGAAACCTTGTGTCCATCCCTGTGATACCTCCATCGGTTTATTTCACCAATGGATCCAGAACTACACGCGGCCTGATCCTATAAAACCAGGGATATGTAGGCAGCTCGAAAATCAGAGTGCGACCTATATCTCTCAGATCATTCTATTCGGTCAAAATTGGCCATCATATCTTTACCCGACAACTCTTTCATCCTTCCCAGGTAAAGAGGGGAAGCTGTTGATACCCATTTTTTCTCGTATATATATTTTCAAAATGCATATGTATTTTCAGAATAATGCATGAGCATCAATTAACATTTTTTCATAATTTTCTATGATTTTAAAGATTTTTAATTAATTTGTTCCATCATTTTATTATCTAAATAATTACTAATTGCATCACAAATAATTCTAAAATAATATTATTGCTTAATTTTTATCATTTATATTTATATTAAGCTTTAGTTATTTTATGCATAATTATATTAACATCTTCAGGTTATAATTGCAATAACTTTGCAATAATAGCTCATGTGTGCATAATTACTTTATTTTTACACGAAAATGACTTTTTATATTTTATAGGATTAAATAATTATTTAAAATCATTTTCATACATAAATAGCGTTTTCATCATTTATTAACTATTTTTATAAATTATTCAACTAAATGGGTATGTAGCATATAGCCTCTTTTATGCATTTTTTCGGACCTTAGCCCAATAACTACCCCAGCCCAATACCCTAACCTTACCCAATACCCATAACCCAAACCCAATAACCCAATTGTTATAACCCGCCCCAACCCCAGATTTAATCCTGGCCGTTGATCTCAGAAGATCAACGGTCCAGGACAATCTTTCCATTTTTAATTAACCAAACGACCTAAACCCTACTCATTTTGTCGAATCCGCCGCCTCGAAACCCCTTCCCTCCTCCCATCTCTCTCACCCTCCTTCTATCCCTAGCCCGCCGTCACTGAAACCCCTTTGATTCATGGGTTCTTTCTTTAATCTCAGGCCCTATCCGGCCTCCTATTTCTGCTAGTTGTTCGATTTTCATGTTACTTAAGGATAATCTCAAGAAGCTCGAGCCAGATTTGGTTCAAGTCTCTCATGTTCTCGATTAATCTGTCTGTATTCGCCCCCATGTCTGTGAGTATTATCACTTTTGTGTTTTTATGGCTTCAAATCTCTGGTTTAAACCAGATTTTCCACCTCTATTTATTTTTTGTGTAAACCTAACTATTTCTGGCTAAATCAGCTCAAACATCTTTAGAACTGAAGCGGTTTGAGTTCGTTTGGAATTTTTCCTTTAATATTCTTCTGTTTTTACTACTATTTTCTACCGATTATATTTTTCCCTAAAAGCTAGGGTTTCGATTTTTCAAGAGGTTTCTGCAAAAATGTTTAAAACGCTTAAATGTTCAGCTCTAGTTTTCTTCTTCACTGTTTGACTGATTTCTTTTACTTGATTTTCACTCTATGTCTTTACACCTTAGAGTTTTTCATTATTTGACTGTTGGTTATAATGTTTTACCCGTTTACTATGGCGCTGTCAATTAAAGTGATTAACTTATTTACTTGCTTAATTAGGGTTCGAAAATTGTGCATTCCTTTTAAAACTGATATCTCCTTGACAGATTTTTATCTATTCTTTCCTTATGTGCGATTCCTAATTGGTACTACTTGTCTTAATTCTCTTGTTAGCTTGATTTCTGTGCTTTGATTACTAGAACCGACCTATAAGTGATCTCTGGATTTACTACTTACCTTATTTAGCCTCAATCTTGTCTACTGATTTATTCCGTGAAAGATGCTCCTTAATTTAAGTTACACTTACTGTTAATTGACTCATGTTAACCCTAATTGATTGATTGATTGGTTTTGCATACCTTACTTTATTTGGTTTTACTCTACTATATGCTATAAAAACCTTTCACTATTTTAATTTTAACACACAAGCTCACGCTTACAGACTTACACTCACACTTACACACTCTCACACTTTCTTCACTTCACAACTTAAAAGGCTTTATGTTTTTCCTCAAAAAATAAACTCTCGTTGTGCTGCTACTCTGGTTTCTGCACTGTTTAGCCGGCTTGAAGCCAAGGCTAAACTCTTTGGATCCAAACTGTCATTACATTCCTGTTTACTTTCTTCCTAACTGGTATGCGTTAACTTTTGTTAACCTATTTCTATTCTATATGTTATGTGATTAGTTTGTTTCAACCTCAACCAGCTTCTGTTTGGTACATGATTATTGTCTGTTTCTTTCTCAACTGCTATATCTTAATTCTTTTTATCTTGTTCTATTCTGCATGTTTATTTCAACCTTAGCATGCTTCTACCTGATCTATGATGCCTGTTTACCTCTCTCTGAAACTAGTATGCTCTAGTTCCTACTACCCTATCATGTTCTATGTGTTTGTTTGGTTAGTTATTTCAAACTTCAACATGTTTTCTGTTTAATACATTCCTATATAATTTCACTTAGTGACAAAGCTAATTAGGTTATCTTTAATAATGTGAAACTCTGTATAGTCAGTTGTATGTTCCCTACCCTGCAAGCATGTGTAGCTAATTTTTTATGTTAATTTAAGTGCCCTTGCTCTTTGTGAATCACTTTGAATACTAGTATGAGTACTTAGTTGAATAAAGTACTAATCTGTTTAGACCATGTGCTCTATTTATTCTTGGCCTAGCTCTGTTTGCTACCATGTAGTCTGAACTTATTTGCTTCTAAAAATCAAATTATTTTCTAAAATTGTCCCCCTTACCCTCTATATTCTGGTTTTCAAATTACTACTCTTAGTTATATAGGTTCCTATTACCCCCAATGTGAGCACTGCCTAGGGTCCTTGAGACTCCTCCAAACTCTGACACATTGAGACTGGTCTTCCAATCTTTTATGAACTTTTTTCTAAGTGAGATTATGGTGTGAGCATTGCCCGGGGTCCCTAAGGCCCTTGGGAACTTTGACACATTAGAAATCTAATTTTATGTGCCATAGATGGATCCCATTATGCTTCAGACTTGCTTTGCTTGAAGGACTGGTTTCCAGGTTAATAATGGGCATGTTAAGGCTCCCTATAGTGTAATGGATAGTAGTATGCAATTCATTCATATTGGGCTATAAAAATGTAATAATCTCTGTAATAACAGATCTGGGGTTATTAGTAAAAGCTGGGGGGGGGGGGTATATATCTTTATTAAAAACTCGGGTAGGAATCCTGTCTATAGGGTTAATGTGTTGATTGTGTGATTGTTACTAATCGTTTAGAAATTCTTCCTATATGATGTTTTCTTGATTGTTTCTGATCATGCATATTAGAGACAATGTCTATAGGTTTTTGGTAATTCTGCATTAGAATCCACGTTCTTAGGATCTACACATATTTTCAATCTTAACGTGCATTAGTGGTCATGTATATAGGATTCTATTTGTTTGAGCTAATAAACTTTCCTGGCAAGTTTTTTAAAATAATGTGATTAATAGATATCATGCTTATAGGAAATAAAAATCAGTTTCAACTTAGATACCATGCCTATAGGAATAAACGGAATCAGCTTCAAAACCTAGAAATCATGTCTATAGGATTTAAACTAATAAATATCATGCCTATAAGGTAAATCAGTCGTAAGTTTAGAAATCATGCTTGTAGTCAGTTTCAACACTTAGAAATCATGCCTATTGGAGTTAACTAATTCTGCTAAAGTAGAAAGATGTCTATAGGATCTAAAGAGATGGAAACCTGTCTGTTAAAATCAGTAACTCGTTGTTATATGTCTATAATTAACAGTTGTAGATACCATGCCTATAGGATTTTGTTCTGGTTATCACTTAGGCCAACCTGTAGGTTTATTAAGAATTATGGGCCTAAAACTGTGATCTCTTGCTTCTTGAAATTTGCCCAGATTAAGAACTTAATCAAAATCAGTAGGCAAATTGATAGGTCCCGATGCTCGCCTTAAACAAACTGCTTCTCTACATTCTGTTTCTGATCACCTAGATATCCTGCCTATAGGATCCTAAATTAATGAAATTTGCTGATTGCACTGCGTGCATTTGTTGACTATTTGTGGAGGATAACATGAGCCTTTAGTTGTTCTTCTCTGATAGTCCTATTTGAATTTCTTTTGTCTCCTAGATTTTTCTTATTCTAAGCAACCTAGGTCAGTCTAGAACCACCTTAGATAGAGGTCCTAAACACCTCCAAGATCATAGGAAAGGGACGGGTAGTGCATGCATAAGGCACGAGTTAGAAGCTACTAGAACGCTTAAGTAACAACTGAAAGATAGTAATTGGGTAGTAAAGGAGATGATGACATGTGCGATAATACTATGTGTAGCACCCCAACCTGGGGAAAGTTACCAAGTATTGCATGGAAATGATCCTATAGGCTAAAAAATTTAGGACCCCTTTAATTCCTGTTTTAAAATAATAGTTGTCTAAATTGCTTTATTTTCCTTTAAAGACTAATTCGATTAATTAAGTTCGGTCGTGACCACCGTTGTGGACCTCGAGGGGTGCTTAACACCTTCCCCTCAATGTAATTTCGAGCCCTTACCCGATCTCTGGTGATGCAAACTAGTTTCATGATTTAATTACTCTAGGTGCCCTAATGCACCTTAATCCGTTAGGTGGTGACTCTTCAAATCCCATATTCCATCCCAAAAGGAAGGGAGTTGTTTCAAAAATGTCAAAACCCGATTTCGCGAGAAAAAAGGGGCGTGACACCCAGCTGCTGCGCTGTCGATATCTCCGCCCCAACCACGACCTCTACCACGACCTCGGCCTCTCGCGACACGAGTTGATGACTTCCCCTCCTGACCGGTAGCACGAGTCCTCACCATATGTTAGAGAAGGAAATAACAGAAGTTTAGTTACACAGAACGCACGACAAGTATCCAAGTATGTGAAGTTCTCCTAAAGGTTCTGCAGCCTCTCGACGATAAGTACAGACGTCTCCGTACCGATCCGCAAGACTCTACTAAACCCGCTCATGACTCGTGAGACCTATGTAACCTAGGCTCTGATACCAACTTGTCACGACCCAAATCTAAACCATGTCCTGATGGTGCCTATCGTTATACAAGGCAAGCCTACTTCCCAAATACTACTACTAATTTGATTATAAGAATTTAATAAAGACATATCAAATATTTGAATTTCTCATAAACTAAATCAACTCTAAATATAATTATAGAAAATATGGAAATGAGCCCCAAACATCAGGGTGTCACCAAGTCACGAGCGTCTAAATCCATGAACTAAGATATATAAACTGTCTAACTGTCCAAAAGAAAAAATAGATGATAAAAGGAGTAACAAGATCCTGTGGACGCTAGCAGCTACCTTGCAGTCTCCAAAGATAGCTGGTCTGAACTCAACGATCTCCGCGCTCTAACTCACCTGGATCTACACATTAAGTGCAGGGTGTAGTATGAGTACAACCGACTCAGTAATAACATAAATAACTAAGGAATTGAGCAGTAGTGAAGAGCTAAGTAGAACAACCCAATTATTTATTTCCACAATTAAGTATAAACAGGGGTAAGCAGGTAATTTCAATAAATAAACAAATGCTGCATAGAAATTAACAAGTAAATGCGGCAACAACAAAAGTAAATGAAACCTCACAGCAATGTCACTCCATCACTCAACACTCGGCACTCGGCACCCAGCACTCAGCACTCAACACTCAATACACACGCTCAATAGGTACCTCCGCTCACTGGTGGTGTACAGACTCTGGAGGGGCTCCCAAAGCCCAAGCACTAAGCACGGACAACTCATGTGCCATAATATCAATCTTTGGATCTGCACGGACAACTCACGTGATGCACGAATAACTCACGTGCTCTAATATCAATACCTCACAACAGGCCCTCAGTCTCACTCAGTCCTATACATCTCTAGCCTCACAATTTTCAACAAATAAAGGGAACACATCCCAAATCAAGTATTACAGCGTATCATCAAAATAATAGAGACTACGGTAAACATGTATAAGAACTTCTATTACTGAGTGCAAATAATTTGAGCATGAATAAAGCCTAAGCATGATCTATAACATGAATGCATTCAAGTTCAACAACATGAATATACATAACACAGATAATGGCTATTAGGCCTCACAGCCTCACGGGATGGAACAAGTCTCAATACCTCGTGGTATACACCCACACGCCCGACACCTAGCCTGAGTATCACCTCCAAACAGTCACATGATATCAAATTCTCCGGGTTCATACCCTCAAAGGCAGAGTTAAAGCTGTTACTTGTCTTAACAGCGTAACATCCTACTCCCGGATGCACTCGTCTCTGGACTTGGTCTCCAAAAGCTCCGAATCCATCCATAATCATAATAATAGTATCAACATAAGCTAAATAATCGAGTCCCACAAGAAAAACTACAAAATAGGCCAAAAACACGAATTAGGCTAAAACCCGGCCCCCGGGCCTATGTCTCGAAACTAGTCAAAAATGGAAGAATCAGAATTCTCGTTCTCTCCCGAGTCTAACCATATAAAATTCGTCAAAATTGGGCTTCGTTTGGTCCCTCAAATCCTCACATAAAACTCTCCAAAACTCAAGCCCTAACTCACTCAATTTTACCCTAAACCCCTACTAATTTCATGGCTAATCAGTGAAAAAACATCATAAACGTGCATAAGTAACTTACCTCAGTGATACCTATTGATTCTCCCTTGAAAAACACTGCCCTAAGCTCAAAACCGTTTTACAATGGTGAAGAAAGGAAAAAATTCACGAAGTGTGACTTATATAGGTTTCTGCCCAGGGATCTCGCACCTGTGGACCCCTACTCACACCTGCGCAACCGTATCTGCGATCCTTGGTGCGCACCTGCGACTTTCACTTATCCGCACCCTTTCCGTATCTGCGACTACCTCCTTGCACCTGCGGGCTCGCAGGTGCGACCATGCCTCCGCACCTGCGCCAAACGCCCAATTGGCCTTTTCCGCATTTGCGCTCGACTTCCATATCTGTGACCATCTCACATGCGGCTCCCCATCCGGAGTTGCGTAAATACCAGAAAATTCACACCAGCAGTTACATCCATTCACCAACTCTGATAAACCAATTCGCTAACCATCCGAAACACACCCGAGGCCCTCAGGACCTCAACCAATAATTCCAACAAGTCATATATCACCATCCGAACTTAGTCGAACCTTCAGAACACCCAAATCAACATCGAAACACCGAATCAACCCCGAATTCAAGCCTAGAAATTTGTAAACTTCCAAAATTCCCCAACGATGACGAAACCTATCAAACCACGTCCGAATAACCTCAAATTCCGCACATACATCACAAATTACACTACAAACCTACTCCAACTTCTATAATTTCATTCGGACCCAGATACCTAATTTTCCACTGTCGACCAAAATTGCCAAATTTCTAACTTTCGTCAATTCAAGCCTAATTCTACCACGGACCTCCAAAATATATCCCATACGCACTCCTAAGTTTAAAATCATCCAACGAAGCTACCCGAACCATAAAAATCCAAATCCGAATTTGTTTACTCATAAGTCAACTTCTGGTTGACTTTTCTAAGCTTTCTAACTAAGAGACTAAGTGCCTCATTTCACTCCAAAACTACTCCGGAACCAAACCTACCACCTCGATACAACTCAACACAGCTAAACCACACATAAAGAAGCAGAAATTAGGGAAACGAGGCTATAGCTCTCGGAACGACCGGCCGGATCGTTATAGATTCCGTGTTGTTACCTTCCATAAATTTCTATTATTACACTTCCATGTCACTTTATTATATCATTATATCTTCTGCCTTATTTCTTATCATTCCCAATAGGGCCCTAACCTGACATCATCACTACTCTATCCAGGTTAGGCTCGGCACTTACTGGGTACCATTGTGGTGTACTCTTACTACGCTTCTGCGCATGTTTTTGTGCAGATCCAGGTGCATCACCGTTGTGGTGTACTCTTACTATGCTTATGCACATATTTTTGTGCAGATCTAGGTGCATCCTATCAGCCTGGATACTAAAGTGTTGTGCTGCTGCTTGGAGACTTCAAGGTACACTTGCCCCCGTTCACAGGCCCCGGAGTCCCCTTCTACCCCGTCTTTTCTTTGTTTCTTTATGTTTTGATAGAGAGTGATGTTTAGGATATTTTCAACACTGTATCTAGAGCTTTTGACTTATATCTATCGGGTTTTGGGAGATGTATATACTTTGAGTTGCAGGGTTTACTTAATACAATTGTTGACGTTTTGAGCTTTTAGATTATTATTTTAATTATTCCGCATGCTTGTTAGGCTTACCTAGTCTTAGAGATTAGGTGTTGTCATGACAACCTACAGAGAAAAATTGGGGTCGTAACAGTATCTGTCTGTTCTTGAAAATAGGCTTTGCACGCACTGTGGTAATAATTCACACTTTAAAAATTCATGTAAAGCTAAGTTTCAAGCAACTTATAAGAATGTTAAGTTTCTTGAAAAAAGGAAAATCATTAAATCTGGTTCTTCATTAAAAAATACTAGATTGCCAGGTTGGGCTAAGAGGAATAAGATTCATTCTTTTACTCAAAGAAAGCGATCCAAGCCTATATGGGTTCCTAAATCTAACCTCTAAATTATTTTACAAGTTAAGGTGAGAGAAAGCAACAAACTGGGGTACTTAGATAATGCTTGCTCTAGACACGTGGCTGGTAAAATAGAAAATGCTCTCTTACTGATAGCCTTCCGTAGAGGAAGAGTGGCATTTGGAAACAATACGAAAGGTGACATTGACGGTATATGTATGTTTGATAAGTCCTACTCCCATGAGATTGAAAATGTATAATTTTTTAATTGCTTGAAACACAATCTGCTAAGTATGTCTCAAATATCTGATATAGGAGCAAGGTAGAATTCACTTCTAGTGCATGTACTGTCACAAATCTTAAGTCCGCAGGAATATATCTTAAAGAAAAAGGCACAAAAATATTTTATAAAGTTGATATTATTTTCTTTCTAGGAAGTGAACTAACGTGTGTTAATTCTCTCGATGATGATTCTTTGTTGTGGAATAAGTTTCTATGACATGCATGTTTTTCACTGCTGAACAAATTGATTCTGAAAGACCTAGTTCTCGAGCTACCAAAATATAAGTTCAAGGAAGACAAAATCTGTAATGCATGTGCTATAGGTAAATACGTAAAATCCACCTTCAAATTAAAGAAAGTGGTAAATACTTTTCGATCCTTGAAACTATTGCGTATGGATTTATGTGGTCCAATAAGGGTTGGTGGAAAAAAGTATGTATTTGTGAATATTAATGACTATTCCAGGTCCATGTGGATCTTATTTCTTGTTTTTAAAAATAAAACATATGATGTGTTTGTTGTATTCATAAAGAAACTACAAAATAAATTACATAGTCAATTGGCTAGCATTATCGAATTGAAAAATACTAGATATCTAGAATTTTGTGTGATTCATGGCATACATCATAACTTTTATTCACCTAGTACCTCAAGCAAAATGGTAGAGAAGATAAACCTGATAGTCCAGGATTTAAAAAGGACACTGGTTGAATTGTCATGGATAAAAGTTTGGTGAGAGTGAAGGAGAGAAAATAGGAAACAAGTAACCTGGTTCATTGAGTGCTATGGACGAAAAATCTAGCTATCTGGGAATCATGTTTTCTAATTCTTCCAAGGTTGATGAAGGAGAAATGAAGAATGGAGAGAAAGTAAATAAAGAAAGTGAGGATGATGATGATCTTGTCGGAGAAGGTAGAAAACTTTTAAGAAAAAGTTGTAGGTGAAGGTATTTCTGGAGCGAAAAAGAAATTGAAAGATTTGCCCAAAAATATTGTCAAAGCTATGATCATTGAGGGAAAGACTCTGAACACGGGCAGGGGCGGATTTAGGGGCGGAACCGAAAAATTACACTGCATCTGTTTTTTACCTCTATATATTAAGTTTTGAATCTTCTTAACACAATCCAAAAGTGCAGCTTAGTGGTCAAGGGGGTTCAAATCCTTTGTAAGGTCATATGTTTAACTTCCACTAGCTACAATCATGATGATCAAGCATATGTCTAGTAGGGTGGCTGATCCTTTGAAAGAGGCACATTCTTTGCCAATGTGTTCTTCCTCTCTGTGGTGTTTGACTACGAGGTTCATGTAACTTGTGGATAGAAAGGAACCAGTAAGGACATGTTTGATATAAAAACATTGGAGGAGTGTGAATCTTTTCAGTATGAATGTGTTCAAAGAAAATTTGGTCCACAAAGCAACATTCTGATTACTTAGATGCTCAATAATTAATTGAAACATCTTGAGAAAAAAAAACAAGAAACTCAACAAGAAGATTAAATTGTTGATGGTTGAGCTAGCCTCTTATACCAAGGAGAACAAGCTGTTGAAGGAATAGATGAAAAGGGAATAAGTCGCTGCTAATGCTCACTTTGACAAGATTTTAAAGCATGTGTAGAAGCAACCCTCTTCCAATCAATGAACCTGGTCCTTAGACCCTCCTAGCCCAGTCCAAACCTAGTCAAACTTTGTTTTAAATTTCTAACTTTTGTACTCTACATGTTTGATCTTTCTTTTTGTGGCATTTAAATTAGGTTCTTGTTTGGTTTGGGCCTAAGAGGCTTAATATGGTGTATCAATAAAAAATTTATATTTTTGGTTTGATAAATCTTTGACATGGCTAATATCCTTAGAATAATTATTTGACCTCTTGACTTATGAACATTAGTACAGTCCAAGTGGCCATAATGCTTAATATTCACTTTTGCCTCTAATAACTGATGCTTTATTTTCGATGATATCAAAAGGGAGAAGTTAAGTTTACTGGTCTAAGTTTACAATTTATTTTGATGATTAGCAAATAGTGATTGACAAACTAGATCCATTGAAGCTATTTGTTACTTAACAAAAAGGATTAATGACTTGTCAAGAAGATATCAAAGAACCATATTTGTTTTTAGATGTACGTTGATCAAGAGTTTCAAATGAATTCCTAATGCAAGCAGAAGTTTTTAGAGGATTTATTTTGTCAGCTACCAGTAATGTATCAGCTGAAATGAATCGTGATCAACTAGAATTCAATTAATTGATTCACTTGCATAAAAGAAAAAAATAGCTGGGGATATTTAAGGAAGCAAAGTCCTATTAGGATTATTTTCCTTCACTATTTCTTCTACATTTTGGTTCAAAAATTAGATAAGTATTCGGCGCAACTTCATGCCTATATAAAGCATCACGTTGCTACTTTTGAGGCTAACACTATTTTCACACAAATCACTCGGCAAATAACAATCATAACAAGAAGGTGCTTTCGAGGATTCAAGCCACACAAATAAAAAACCTTGTCTAAAGATGAGCTGTACAATTCTTAAGTTATTGAATCTTGATTTATTGTTCATAATTTATAACCTATTCTATTACTGGGAAGTATTGTTATAGGTAAATAATTTTGGATATTTTGAGTTGTTTCTAGACTAGAGTTTATAGTCATGAAAGTTTAGCTACAATTAAGTGGATTGTAGGGGTTAAGGTACTAGAGCCGCGAGTTTATTGGAAACAGTTTCTCTACCTTTTCAAGATAAGGGTAAAACTGCATGCACACTACTCTTTCCAGATTCCACTTGTGAGATTATACTGGATTTGTTGATGTTGTTGTGGGAGTTAGGGTACGTACTAGAGTTTACAATCCCTTTGGTTATTGAACAGTAACTTGAATACTGCTCTTGTTATTTAGTAAAGTTTGAGAAAAATCCTATGAATAGGTCGTGATTTATACTTCTCTTTAGCAAGGAGGTCTCCATATAAAATTACTTGTATTCTTTAATTTCTACACTTTACTTTCTGTATGGTTCCAAAATATACATATTGAAGAACTAGTTCTTCAAACGGCGAAATCGGGCAAGATAAAATCTCCCCCCCCCCCCCCCCCCCNCTCATGTCTAGGTGCATTCTAAATTAAATATTTTTCACAATTAGCTACTTAGTTTATTATGATGTCCAATTGTCCATGTTAATGATTGTATTTTGTAATTTATATTTTCTTTGGTCAGCACATTGCTATAGGGAAGAATCCTCCCTAACAAAGTTTACATCATGCAATGTACAGTCAGTATCATTTATTTAAGCATTTGTTTTTTCTACAAAAGTTGATCTAATTAAATGGGTGTTAAGCTGACTTTTACAAAAAGATTAGAGCCAATAGGAGTAGCTAAAAGCCATTTAAACATAAATCATTTTAATTTAAATGGCTGATTGTAATGGGATTGTTTCAATCAGGAGTAATTCACCGCATAATCCTCCTTTTAGTATTTCTTATGACTATTATATATAACGTAATTAACCCTCCATCCCATTTTTTTCATTGATTGGGCATAGAGTTTAAAAATGAACGAAATTTTTTTTTACTTGTGGTCTTAAATATTTAATTGAGATTTCTGTAATTATAAAAACTAGACATGAAGAATAAATGAGAAGTTTAAACTTACATGTTGAATATGTCATTTAATAACGTACGATCCAGAAAAAAATAAAGAGCAGTACCTGCATTAGACCCTTGACACAATCATCAGTGAGTTTGACCTCAAGATTAGGATCCTCGGCTTGCTGCACCAAAACATCCACCATGTCTCTTGGCACGAAATTCTTCTCCCCCCTATTAGCCTTGTGATCATCAAGCACAAAATTATGAAATTTGTCGAAGTTCCTATGCAACTCCTTCATTTGCTTGACATAACCCTACAAATCCAAGAAAGCAAGCCAAGGAATCCGATCCCCAATATTGATCACACTGGAAGATAGTTTGTTATATAAGTTATGAAAAATACGACTTGTCCCACATCAGTGGTGCAAGGTCACTTTGTGTGTCTTTTAAGTCATTGTCCTTTTATGTATTTAATTTAGAACACATACTCTTATATGTGTGAAAATACATATATTTTATATTATATATATTAATATCAAAGACTTGGACTTGGGCTGGGTCGGACATAAAATAAACAATTTATATTTTATTTATTTTTACAATTAAATCTGTTTTATTTGAAATTTAATTTTTTAAATTTATTTGAATAAACATATGCGTTTGTTTGTGAAATAACACATCTGTTTTGAAACGGTCTGATGGTTGCTCTATAAATAGAAGTTCTTCCAACAAAGTGAATACAGAAAATCACAAGTATTATTATAGGCTTTGTTGTATCCTGAAGAGAATCATTTGTATTTTCCTAAATCAGTATACAAGCGATAACTCTTTAAGGACAGTCATTTTTCACGCCTCAAAGCCATTTTTTATTATTATTTTCTAACAATCTTAAAGAGTTATCCTACTATGGAGAAATTGATGTCTGTTGTTGTGAATCCGAAAGAGTTCATCAAACTTGATCGCTTTGATGGAACAAATTTTACCTGATGGAGAGACAAGATGATATTCTTGTTGTCTGCTCTCAATATCTACTATGTTCTTGATTCTGCCTTGCCTGCGATGCCTGAGCCCACAACAGAAGATTCTGATGCAGTCAAGGAAGAAAGGAAGAAACGAGAACATGATGAACTGTTATGTCGCGGTCATATTCTGAATACCTTGACAGATTGACTCTATGATCTCTACTGCAATCTGAAGTCGCCAAGGGAGATTTGGACTGCTTTACAAATTGCATACCAGAATGAAAAATGAGGTATCGACAAATTCCTGGCCTTGCAGTACTTTGAATTTAAAATATTTGATTCTAGGCCCATAACGGATCAAATTCATGAACTGAAAATCTTAGTATCAAAACTGAGTGATCTTGAAGTTAAAATTCCCAATGCACTTCAAATAGGTGTTATTCTTTCGAAATTTCCTTCCTCTTGGAATGACTATAGAAAGAAAATCCTACATTCAATGGATAAAATGGCTGTGGAACAATTTCGTACTCACATTCAAATTGAAAGTGAGACTCGTGCTCGTGATGCTATTAGTCAGCCCTAGAGTTCCGCAGTCAATTTTGTCAGTCATAATGGTTTAGGTAGTGGGAACAAGAATCTAAAAGTTCCCAAAAAGGCTTCTTTTAAAAAGAGAAAGAAGTTTAGTTGTCATCACTGTGGGAAGAAATGCCATATGATTCGGGATTGTAGATATAGAAAGGCAGGAATAAATTTCAATGCAGGCAATACAAAAAAGTCTGGAAATATTGAAAAATCTGGAAATTCTGAAAAGGCAAACGTAGTGGAAAATTCTGCCCAAGGGCTGGTTGCCATGGTTTCTGCAATGCAAATTAGTATGGTCACCGAATTAAATATGGCTACCACTGCTACAAATACTCAAGACTAGTGGCTAGATTCGGGTGCTACTATTCATGTCTGTTATGAAAAGAAGATGTTCAAGACATATGCGGAAGTGAAAGATTCTGAACAAGTCTTGATGGGAAACCATGTTGCAGCAGATGTTGCTGGAAAAGGAAGCATTGAGATTAACTTCACATCCGGCCAGAAGTTGACATTACTGAATGTGTATCACGTTCCTAATATGAAGAAAAACGTAATGTTTGCTGCTTTGCTGTCAAAGAAAGGCTTCAAGATAGTTATTGAGTCTGATCATGTAATAGTGTCTAAGAATGGAGTCTTTGTTAGAAAAGGCTATAACTATAATGACATGTTCAAATTGAGTATTAATGAAATAAATTATGTTTCTGCTTATATTGTTGAGTCTAATTCTTGTTTATGGCATGCTAGACTAGGACATTTAAATTTCGGCTCCTTAAATTATATGTTCAAAAATGGTTATATCTCAAGTAAAACTCAACATACAAAATGTGAAATTTGCATACAAGCAAAGATGACAAAGAAATCATTTCGTAAAGTTGAAATATCCACAGAACTATTAGATTTAATATATTCAGACTTGTGTGAATTAAATGGAGAATTAACTAGAAGAGGCAAAAGATATTTTATCACTTTTATAGATGACTTCTCTAGATTTATATATGTTTACCTACTTAGATCTAAAGATAAAGCTTTTCAAAAGTTTAAAGAATACAAGTCTGTTGTGAAAAATCAAAGGAGTAGGAAAATTAAAATTATTCGAAGTGATAGAGGCGGAGAATATTTTCCTAACGAATTTAATAAGTTTTGTGAAGAGCATGGCCTAATACATCAAATGAGTGCCCTTATAATCCTCAACAAAATGGGTTGGCAGAAAGAAAAAATAAAACTTTGGTGGACATGGTTAATGGTATGTTACTTAATGCACAATTACAACATAATTTTAATTAAGTGGCCTGGGTCGCACCTGCAGCATCCCTTTCGCACCTGCGTGACCGCACTTGCAGAAATACCATCGCAGGTGCGGAAATTCATATAATGGCCTGGGGTCGTACCTGCGGCACCCCCTTCGCACCTGCGGAAATACCATTGCAGGTGCGAGACACCAGAACCAGAATGGTTTGGCTGTTTCTCAACTTCTCAAACTCACCCGTTGGGCATCCGAAACAACCTCGAGGCCCTCGGGACCTCAAACAAACCTATCAACTGATCTTAGTACCTTGTTCAAACTTGGTCGAGCCTTAAAAACACATCTCATAACATCAAAATCATCAATTATGCATAGATTCAAGCCTAAGAACATAAGAAATTTCTAGAATTCACATCCAATGCCGAAACACGTCCAAAATCACCCGAATGACCTCAAATTTTTCACACAGGTCATAAATGACATTGCAGACCTTCTGTCACTTTCGGAATTCCATTCCGAGTCCGATATCAAAATCTTACCTATCGGCTGAAATCGCCGAAATTCTAACTTTCGCCAATTCAAGCCTAAATCCACAACCGACCTCGACAACACATTATAAACACGCTCCTAACCCCGAAATAACCCAACGGAGCTACAGAGTCGACGGAATTTCATTCTGGATCCGTCTTCACACAACTCTCGCTACTGCTAGATTTCTAAAGCTAAATTCTACATTTATGGACTATGTATCCAAAATCACATCGGATTTCATCACTCAGCGCTCCGACAAGTTCCACTAACATAAATAGACGTGGGAGAAGCGGTAAATAGGGGATCGGGGCGCTAATTCTTAAAACGACCGACCAGGTCGTTAGGATTTAGGCTTGAATTGGCGAAAGTTAGAATTTCGGCAATTCAGCCGATAGGTGAGATTTTGATATCGGACTCGGAATGGAATTATGAAAGCGATAGCAGTTCCGTAATGTCATTTATGACCTGTGTGCAAAATTTGAGGTCATTCGGGTGAGCTTAGACGTGTTTCGGCATCAGATTTGAATTCTAGAAATTTCCTAAGTTCTTAGGCTTGAATCTATGCATAATTGATGATTTTAATGTTATGAGATGTGTTTTTAAGGCTCGACCAAGTTTGAACAAGGTACTAAGGTCAGTTGGTACGTTTGATTGAGGTCCCGGGGGCCTCAAGGTTGTTTCGGATGCCCAATGGGTGAGTTTGAGAAGTTGAGAAATAGCTGAACCATTCTGGTTCTAGTGTCTCGCACCTGCGATGGTATTTTCGCAGGTGCGGACACGCAGGTGCGAAGGGGGTGCCGCAGGTGTGACCCCAAGCCATTATATGAATTTCCGCACCTACGATGGTATTTCCGCAGGTGCGGGCACGCATGTGCGAAAGAGGTGTCGCAGGTGCGACCCCAGGCCACTTAATGAATTTCCGCACCTGCGATTGGGTTTCCGCAGGTGCAGCACCGCAGGTGCGATCCCATTGTCGCAGGTGCGAAATGTATGGTCAGTTTATACCAAAAATCCGAGGGTTGAATTTCATAATACCAAAATCGATTGTGAGCTCGGAACTTGGCGATTTTCAGTGGTATTTGTAGAGGAGGATCATAGGTAACCTTTTCTAACCTTAATCCCTTTATATATCGATAATCTCTATCATTTTCCTCAATCTAATCAATGAAATTGGATGAAAACCCATGGAAATGGGATGAAATCTTCCCAAGTAATAATCTGAGGATTTAGGGAGATTTAGACGTCGGATTTTGTTGATTCTTGTTCGAGTGGGTTCATGAGCGAATGGGTGTTTGAGAAATATAAATTTTACCCGATTCTGAGATGTGGGCCCGGGGAACTTTTTGGGCGAATTTCCTAATTTCGCGTATTAGCTTATAGATAATTAGATATTTTGTTCCTTTGAAGTGATATTTACACCGTGCAATCGATTTGAATAGATTTGGGCCACCCGGAGTCGGATACTCGCGGCAAGAGCGTGGTATTGAGTTGATTAGCACAGTCAAGGTAAGTGGCTTGTCTAATTCTATGTTGGGGACTTCCCCTTAGGAATTTTTATACTGATTTTGCTACGTGGACGCCGTGTACGTGAGGTGACGAGTGCGTACACGGGTCATTGTTGCTAAAATCCTATTTTTACTCCTATGAAATCGCTCATTTTCATTCATATATTACTAGTTCTATCTTAATTGAGTAGCTAGCTTCAGAGTAAGCATGCCTACCTTTGCTGACTTGATTTCCTCTTATTTGCTACTAGTCACATCATGCTTAGGTTGCTTTACTCTATTCCTACCTGTTGTTTTCCATGGATTGTTTAATTAAGCCATAACTGAATTACTTCTGTTTTGCATATTTAAATTGGGACGACGGACCGAGATCCGAGAGCTTTCCCCCTTTACTGCATTTTATATTTAAATTGGGACTACAGACCGAGATCCGCGAGCTTTCCCCTGTACTGAAATGCATATTTAAATTTGGACTACGGACAGAGATCTGGGAGTTTTCCCCCTGTACTGCATAGCATATTTAAATTGGGACTACGGACTGAGATCCGGGAGCTTTCCCCGTTTAGTCCATTGCACATTTACTGTTGAGATATATGTTGTGCTGAGCTGAGGGCTCTTTTTCTGTTATTAAATCTTTCCGTTTTTCGTTAATCCTGTTTATCATTGCTTATCTATTTCACTGTTTTAAATTTTATATTGACTTGTTTTACAAACTCAATAGGGCCTCAACCTGACCTCGTCACTACTTGACTAGGGTTAGGCTTGGGACTTACGGAGTACCGAATGTGGAGTACTCACGCTCTTTTCTGCGCATGTTTTTACCATGTGCAGATCTAGGTACCAACACCCAGTATCGTGGCTAGGAGTCATTCTAGCAGCATCCAGGAGACCGCGAGGTAATTCTGCCACATCCGCAGAATCCCACGAGTCCCCTTCTACTCTATTATAGGCATAGAAGACTTGTATATTTTTTAACTGTTTCATTGTATAGAGCTACATTTAGTATGGAGCTTGTGACTATGGTGACATTCCGGGTTTTGGGAAGTAAATGTATATGCTGAGCAGCTATGTTATATCTACTTGAGTTCTTTTTCTGGCTTTATTTTATTGATTCTGTTATTTTGCTCAAATTCTCGGCTTACCTAGTCTTAGAGACTAGGTGCCGTCACGATACTTTTTGGAGGGTAAATTGGGTCGTGACAAGTTTGTATCAGAGCGTCTAGGTTCATAGTAGTCACAAGCCGGTTTATTAGAGTCTCACGGATTGGTGCGGAGACGTCCGTATCTATCTTCGGGAGGCTACGTAACTGTTAAGAACAATCAAATTCTTTGGAATTCCTTATCGTGCTAGTTGCTGTCATCAAATTCTTAAACTCTATTCTACTCTTGCTTGCAAATGGTTTGTACCCGTACAGGACGTACTGATGACTAGGCACCCGAGCCCACTATCAGAGCCACCAGAGGCAGGGGACGAGCATGCGGTGTAGCCCGAGCACCGGCTAGGGCAGAGGCAGAGGCAGAGGAGCCACCAGCAACTACAGTTGGAGGGGCACAGGAGGTCCCTACTGTTACTCCACACCTCCAGGAGACATTGGCCCAGTTCTTGAGTTCCTTCAGTACTCTATCTCAGGCGGGTCTACTCCCAATAGCTCTAGATATATCCCAGGCCGGAGGAGGGACACAGACTCCTGCAGCTTGTACTCCTGATCAGGGATTTCATATTGGATAGGTTCCGGAGTATATTCCTATGCCCCCAGCAGCTCCAACTCAGCATGAGACTAAGATAATTGTTCCTGAGGCAAAGCAACTCCGACTTGAGAGGTACAAGAAGTACCACCCACCTGAGTTCGGCGGACTAGCTTCGGATGACGCCCTGGCTTTTCTTGAGGGGTGTCATCGCATTCTCCGCACTATGGGTATTGTGGAGATGAGTGCGGTTTCCTTCACTGCTTTCCAGCTGAGGGGAGCAGCTTATCAGTGGTGGCGTACTTTTGAGCTTAGTAGCCCGAACGAGGCAACTTCACTTACTTGGGCTCAATTTTCCGAGATGTTCTTACTTGAGTTTGTCCCTCAGAGTTTCAGGGATGCTTGGCATGCGGAGTTTGAGCAGCTACGCCAGGGTGCCATGACTGTGTCAGAGTATGCAGTCTGTTTCAGCGATTTGGCTCGCCATGCACCAGCTTTGGTTGTCACTTTCAGAGAGAGGGTTCGATGCTTTATTGAGAGACTTCATCCCAGTATTCGGACTAGCATGGCCAGAGAGCTGTAGACCGATATTACCTATCAGCAGGCCGTGAGTATTGCCCGGAGGATGGAGACTATGTTGGCCCGGGACAGGTAGGAGAGAGAGGCCAAGAGGTCTCAAGAGACTGGCCATTTTTTCAGGAGCCCGTGCACCAGCAACACGCTATGGTAGGGGTTTTGTGAGTCGCCCTGTTCATTCAGATCTCCCAGCAGCCAGCGGTATTCCAACTCCTCCTAGACCTCAGGAGCCTTATTATGCACCACCAGTATCTCAGGTGCCTCCTGCTCGAGGTGCTATCACTGGCCAGCCGAGCAGGCCAGTTCAGAGTCAGCAGCGGCCTCCACGTCCTCCGAGGGGTTCCTTTGAGTGTGGTGACCCTCATCATATGATCAGAGATTGCCCTAGAGCGAGGAGGGGCGCACCACCTCAGAATTATCAGGGTGCACACCCTCAGATCAGGCTTCCACGTCTTCCACCAGGTTCTCCAGCTATTCTTCCAGCCCCAGCTGCTACCCCACCACCTCAGGCAGCTCAAGGTGGAGGTCGGGGAGGTCGAGGTCGCTCTATAGGGGGAGTCCAGTCCAGGTACTATGCTCTTCCGGCCCGGTCCGAGGCCATTGCTTCAGATTCAGTCATTACAGGTATTGTTCCTGTTTGTTATAGGGATGCATCAGTGTTATTTGACCCAGGCTCTACATATTCATATGTGTCTTCCTATTTTGCTTCACATCTAGGGATATCCCAGGATTCTTTGAGTTCCCCTGTTTATGTTTCTACTCCGGTGGGAGATTCTCTTGTTGTGGACCGCGTATATCGGTCATGTTTGATTACTATCAGGGTTTTTGAGACCAGAGGTTATTTGCTAATACTTAGTATGGTAGATTTAGATGTTATATTGGGTATGGACTGGCTGTCTCCCTATTATGCTATTCTTGATTGTCACGCCAAGACCGTGATGCTGGCTATGCCAGGATTTCCGAGGTTAGAGTGGAGAGGTTCCTTGGAGTATACTCCCCGCCGGGTCATTTCTTTTCTTAAGGCTCAACGGATGGTTGGAAAGGGGTGTGATGCATATTTGGCTTATGTGAGAGATGTTAGTACTGAGACCCCTATAGTTGAGTCAGTTCCAGTTGTTAGGGACTATTCTGATGTATTTCCAGCTGATCTTCCGGGTATGCCACCCGATAGAGACATTGATTTTGGCATTGACTTGTTGCTGGGCACTCAGCCCATTTCCATTCCTCCTTATCGCATGGCTCTTCCTGAGTTGAAGGAGCATTTACAGGAGTTGCTAGAGAAGGGATTCATCAGGCCCAGTGTCTCACCTTTGGGCTCTCCTGTATTATTTTTGAAGAAAAAGGATGGCTCGATGCGTATGTATATTGACTACCGGCAGCTGAATAAGGTGACAGTGAAGAACAGGTACCCATTGCCTCACATTGATGATCTATTTGACCAGTTACATGATGCTAGGGTGTTCTCCAAGATTGATCTACGTTCCGGTTATCATCAGTTGAAGATTAGGGAACCGGATATCCCGAAGACTGCCTTCAGGACCAGATATGGCCACTATGAGTTCCTTATTATGTCGTTTGGGCTGACTAATGCCCCAGTAGGCTTCATGCACCTGATGCACAACATATTTTGGCCTTATCTTGATACATTCGTGATTATGTTCATTGATGACATTCTGGTATATTCTAGGTCCTAGGAGGTCTATGAGCAGCACTTGAGGACCGTGCTTCAAACATTGAGGGAGAAGAAGTTGTATGCCAAGTTTTCTAAATGTGAATTTTTGCTTGATTCAGTGGCATTACTAGGCCACGTGGTGTCTTCGGATGGGATCAAGGTAGATCCAAAGAAGGTGGAGGCAGTACAGAGTTGGCCCAGACCGTCCTCAGCTACTGAGCTCCGCAGTTTCCTCGATTTGACTGGGTATTATCGCCGTTTTGTGGAGGGATTTTCATCCATTTTAGTGCCTATGACTAGACCTACCCAGAAGGGTGCATATTTTATATGGAATGAGGAGTGTGAGGAGAGCTTTCAGAAGCTCAAGACAGCTCTGACTACAGCTCCTGTGTTGGTTTTGCCTACCGGTTCCGGACCCTATACAGTTTATTGTGATGCTTCGAGGATTGGCTTGGGAGCGGTTTTGATGCAGGACGGTAGGGTGATTGCCTACACGTCCAGACAGTTGAAAGTCCATGAGAAAACTACCCTATTCATCATATTGATTTGGAAGCGATTGTTCACGCCCTGAAGATATGGCGTCATTATTTATATGGTGTTCCCTATGAGATATGCATGGATCACCGGAGTTTGCAGCACATATTCAGGCAGAAGGATCTAAATTTGCGCCAGCGTAGGTGGATGGAGTTGCTAAAAGACTATGACATCACTATATTATACCACCCGGGTAAGGCCAATGTGGTGGCTGACGCCTTGAGTCACCGGGTGGAGAGTTTGGGGAGTTTGGCATACCTTCATGCAGCTGAGAGGCCTCTAGCCTTAGATGTTTAGTCCTTAGCCAGTAGTTTGTGAAATTGGATCTTTCTGAGCCTTGCCGGGTATTAGCTTGTGTGTTTGCTCGATCTTCCCTTCATGACAGTATTAGAGAGTGCCAGTATGATGATCCCCACCTTTTGGTTCTTCAAGATAGAGTCCGGCGGGGTGATGCTAGGGATGTGACTATAGGAGATGACGAGGTGATGAGGATGCAGGTCCGTATCTGTGTGCCCAACGTGGATGGGCTTCGGGAGTTGATTCTTGAGGAGGCCCATAGTTCGTGGTATTCCATCGATCCAGGTACTGCGAAGATGTACCAGGATCTAAGATAGCACTATTGGTGACGAATAATGAAGAAGGATATAGTGGAGTTTGTAGCGAAGTGTCTCAACTGTGAGCAACTCAAATGTGAGCATCAGAAACCCGGAGGGTTACTTCAGCAGATTGAGCTTCCAGAGTGGAAGTGGAAGCGGATCACCATGGAATTTGTGGTTGGACTTCCTCGGACTTTGAGGAAGCATGATGCTATTTGGGTGGTTGTGGATCGGCTGACCAAATCAACCCATTTCCTTCCAATACTGACTACATATTCATCAGAGAGGTAGGCTGAGATTTATATCAGAGAGATTGTTCGCCTCCACGTTATTCCAGTATCTATCATTTCAGACAGAGGTACACAGTTCAATTCACGGTTCTGGAGAGCCGTTCATCAGTAGTTAGGCACCAAGGTAGAGTTGAGCACAACTTTTCACCCTCAGACAGACGGGCAGTCTGAGCGTACGATTCAGATTCTCGAGGTTATGCTCCGTGCCTGTGTGATGGATTTTGGAGGGTCATGGGATCGATACTTGCCTCTTGCAGAGTTTGCTTATAACAACAGCTACCAGTCCAGTATTTAGATGGCGTCGTATGAGGCTTTGTATGGTAGGCGGTGCAGGTCTCCCGTGGGATGGTTTGAGCCGGGCGAGGTCCGATTGTTGGGTACAGACTTGGTTCATGATGCCCTGGACAAGGTGAAGGTGATTCAGGAGAGACTTTGCACAGCTCAATCCATGCAGAAAAGCTATACGGACCGGAAGGTTCGTGACTTGGAATTTATGGCTAGTGATCGGGTTTTGCTTTGGGTATCTCCTATGAAGGGCGTCATGAGGTTCAGGAAGAAAGGCAAGCTGAGTTCGAGATTTATTGGCCATTTTGAGGTGTTATGACGTGTTGGGGAGGTTGCTTATAAGATAGCCCTGCCTCCCAGCCTATCAGGGGTTCATCTAGTGTTCCGCGTCTTTATGCTCCGGAAGTATCACGGTAACCCGACTCATGTCTTGGATTTCAGCTCAGTCCAATTGGACAAGGATCTATCATATGTTGAGGAGCCTGTGGCTATATTGGAGAGACAAGTTAGAAAGCGCAGGTCAAAGGATATTGCGTCAGTAAAGGTTCAGTGGAGGGGTCATCCAGTCGAGGAGGCGACTTGGGGGACCGAGCAGGATATGCGGAGTCAGTACCCTCATCTTTTCCCAGCTTCAGGTATGTTTCTATGCTCGTTCCAGGATGAACGATATTCTTAAGAGGGGGAGGATGTAACGACCCGGTCGTTCATTTTAAGAATTAGCACCCCGATCCCCTATTTACCGCTTCTCCCATGTCTATTTATGTTATTGAAACTTGTCGGAGCGTTGAGTGATGAAATCCGGGGTGATTTTGGACACATAGTCCATAAAGGTGGAATTTAGCTTTAGAAATCTGGCCATAGCCAGAGCTGTGTAAAGACGGATCCGGAATGGAATTACGTTGACTCCGTTAGCTCCGTTGGGTGATTTCAGGGTTAGAAGCATGTTCAGAATGTGTTTTAGAGGTCAGTTGTGGATTTAGGCTTGAATTGGCGAAAGTTAGAATTTCGGCGATTTCAGCCGATAGGTGAGATTTTGATATCGGACTCGAAATGGAATTTTGAAAGCGACACCAGGTCCGTAATGTCATTTATAACCTGCGTGCAAAATTTAAGGTCATTCGGGTGAGTTTAGACATGTTTCGGCATCGGACGTGAATTCTAGAAATTTCCTAAGTTCTTAGTCTTCAATCTATGCATAATTGATGATTTTGATGTTATGAGATGTGTTTTTAAGGCTCGACCAAGTTTGAACAAGGTACTAAGGTCAGTTGGTAGGTTTGGTTGAGGTCCCGGGGCCTTCGGGGTTTTTTCGGATGCCCAACGGGTGAGTTTGAGAAGTTGAGAAACAGCTGAACCATTCTGGTTCTGGTGTCTCGCACCTGCGATGGTATTTCCGCAGGTGCGAAGGGGGTGCCGCATGTGTGACCCCAGGCCATTATATGAATTTCCACAGGTGCGGGCACGCAGGTGCGAAAGGGGTGCCGCAGGTGCGACCCCAGGCCACTTAATGAATTTCCGCACCTGCGATTTGGTTTCGGCAGGTGCAGCACCGCAGGTGCGATCCCAGTGTCGCAGGTGCGAAATGTATGGGCAGTTTATACCAAAAATCCGAGGGTTGAATCTCATAATACCAAAATCGATTGTGAGCTCGGAACTTGGCGATTTTCAGTCGGATTTGAAGAGGAGGATCATAGGTAACCTTTTCTGACCTTAATCCCTTTATATATCGATAATCCCTATAATTTTCCTCAATCTAATCAATGAAATTGGATGAAAAACCATGGAAATGGGATGAAATCTTCCCAAGAAGAAATCTGAGGATTTAGGGAGATTTAGACGTCGGATTTTGTTGATTCTTGTTCGAGTGGGTTCATGAGTGAATGGGTATTCGGGAAATATAAATTCTACCCGATTCCGAGACGTGGGCCCGGGGGACTTTTTGGGTGAATTTCCTAATTTCGCGTATTAGCTTATAGATAATTAGCTATTTTGTTCCCTTGAAGTGATATTTACACCGTGCAATCGATTTGAATAGATTTGGGCCACCCGGAGTCAGATACTCGTGGCAAGAGCATGGTATTGAGTTGATTAGAGCAGTCAAGGTAAGTGGCTTGCCTAATTTTGTGTAGGTGACTTTTCCTTAGGCAATTTTATACTGATTTTGTTACGTGGACGCCGTGTACGTGAGGTGACGAGTGCGTAAACGGGTCATTGTTGCTAAAAT
Organism: Nicotiana paniculata; assembly: GCA_005239505.1. Taxonomy (NCBI): domain Eukaryota; kingdom Viridiplantae; phylum Streptophyta; class Magnoliopsida; order Solanales; family Solanaceae; genus Nicotiana; species Nicotiana paniculata. The sequence continues at coordinate 129,789 of ML346289.1, forward strand.
CCTATTTTTACTCCTATGAAATTGCTCATTTTCATTCATATATTACTATTTCTATCTTAATTGAGTAGATAACTTCAGAGTAAGCATGCCTACCAGTTCTGACTTGATTTCCTCTTATTTGCTACTAGTCACATCATGCTTAGGTTGCTTTACTCTATTCCTGCCTGTTGTTTTCCCTGGACTATTTAATTAAGCCATAACTGACTTACTTCTGTTTTGCATATTTAAATTGGGACTACGGACCGAGATACATGAGTTTTCCCCTTGTAATGCATTTTATATTTAAATTGGGACTACGGACCGAGATCCGGGAGCTTTCCCCCTGTACTGAAATGCATATTTAAAGTTGGACTACGGACAGAGATCCGAGAGTTTTCCTCCTGTACTGCATAGCATATTTAAATTGGGACTACAGACTAAGATCCAAGAGCTTTCTCCGTGTACTGCATTTCACATTTACTGTTGAGATATATGTTGTGCTGAGCTGGGGGCTCTTTTTCTGTTATTAAATCTTTCCGTTTTTCGTTAATCCTGTTTATCATTGCTTATCTATTTTTCACTGTTTTAAATTATATATTGACTTGTTTTACAAATTCAATAGGGCCTCAACCTGACCTCGTCACTACTTGACTAGGGTTAGGCTTGGCACTTACGGAGTACCAAATGTGGAGTACTCACGCCCTTTCCTGCGCATGATTTTCCCAGTAGATCTAGGTACCAGCACCCAATATCGTGGCTAGGAGTCATTCTAGCAGCAGCCAGGAGATCGCGAGGTTATTCTGCCGCGTCCGCAGAATCCCACCAGTCCGCTTCTACTCTTGTATAGGCACAGAAGACTTGTATGTTTTTCCACTGTTTCATTGTATAGAGCTACATTTAGTACAGAGCTTGTGACTATTGTGACATTCCGGTTTTTGGGAAGTAAATGTATATGCTGAGCAGCTACGTTATATCTACTTGAGTTCTTTTTCTGGCTTTTTTTTTTATATATTCTGTCATTTCCGTAAATTCTCGGCTTACCTAGTCATAGAGACTAGGTGCCGTCACGATACCTTTCGGAGGGTAAATTGGATCGTGACAAGTTGGCATCAGAGCGTCTAGGTTCATAGGAGTCACAAGTCACAAGCCGGTTTATTAGATTCTCGCGGATCGGTGCGGAGACGTCCGTATCTATCTTCGGGAGGCTATGTAACTGTTAAGAACAATCAAATTCTTTGGAATTACTTATCGTGCTAGTTGCTGTCATCAAATTCTTAAACTCTATTCTACTCTTGCTTGCAGATGGTTCGTACCCGTACCGGACGTACTGATGACCAGGCACCCGAGCCAACAGTCAGAACCACCAGAGGTAGGGGCCGGGGCAGGGACGAGCATGCGGTGCAGCCCGAGCACCGGCTAGGGCAGAGGCAGAGGAGCCCCCAGCAGCTATAGTTGGAGGCGAACAGGAGGTCCCTACTGTTACTCCACACCTCCAGGAGACATTGGCCCAGTTCTTGAGTGGCTTCAGTACTCTGTCTCAGGCGGGTCTACTCCCGATAGCTCCAGCTACATCCCAGGCCGGAGGAGGGACACAGACTCCCGCAGCCCGCACTCTTGAGCAGAGAGTTCATATTGGACAGGTTCCAGAGTATATTCCTATGCCCCCAGCAGCTCCAGCTCAGCATGAGACTAAGATAGTTGTTCCTGAGGCAGATCAGCTCCGACTTGACAGGTAGAAGAAGTACCACCCACCCGAGTTCAGCGGACTAGCTTCGGATGACGCCCTGGGTTTTCTTGAGGGGTGTTATCGCATTTTCCGCACTATGGGTGTTGTGGATACGAGTGGGGTTTCCTTCACTGTTTTCCAGCTAAGGGGAGCAACTTATCAGTGGTGGCGTGCTTTTGAGCTTAGTAGCCCAGACGAGGAAGCTTCACTTACTTGGGCTCAATTTTTCGAGATGTTCTTACTTGAGTTTGTCCCTCAAAGTTCAGGGATGCTTGGCGCGCGGAGTTTGAGCAGCTACGCCAGGGTGCCATGACTGTGTCAGAGTATGCAGTAAGTTTTAGCGATTTGGCTCGCCATGCACCAGCTTTGGTTATCACTGTCAGAGAGAGGGTTCGGCACTTTATTGAGGGACTCCACCCCAGTATTCGGACCAGCATGTCCAGAGAGCTGGAGACCGATATTACCTACCAGCAGGCCGTGAGTATTTCCCGGAGGATTTAGACTATGTTGGCCCGGAACAGGTAGGAGAGAGAGGCCAAGAGGTCTCGAGAGACTGGCCATTTTTAAGGAGCCCGTGCAGCAGCAACACGCTATGGTAGGGGTTTTGTGAGTCGCCTGTTCATTCAGCTCTCCCAGCAGCCAGCGGTATTCCAGCTCCTCCTAGACCTCAGGAGCCTTATTATGCACCACCAGTATCTCAGGTGCCTCCTACTCGAGGTGCTATCACTGCCAAGCCCAGCAGGCCAGTTCAGAGTCAGCAGCGGCCACCACGTCCTCCAGGGGGTTGCTTTAAGTGTGGTGACCCTCATCATATGATCAGAGATTTCCCTAGAGAGAGGAGGGGCGAACCACCTCAGACTTATCAGGGTGCACACCCTCAGATTTATCAGGCTCCACGTCTTCCACCAGGTCCTCCAGCTATTCTTCCAGCCCCAACTGCTACCCCACCACCTCAGGCAGCTCGAGGCGGAGGTCGGGGAGGTCGAGGTCGCCCTAGAGGGGGAGGCCAGTCCAGGTACTATGCTCTTTCGGCCTGGTCCGAGGCCATTGCGTCAGATTCAGTCATTACAGGTATTGTTCCTGTTTGTTATAGGGATGCATCCGTATTATTTCACCCAGGCTCTACATATTCATATGTGTCTTCCTATTTTGCTTCACATCTGGGGACATCCATAGATTCTTTGAGTTCCCCTGTTTATGTTTCTACTCCGGTGGGAGATTCTCTTGTTGTGGACCGCGTATATCGGTCATGTTTGATTACTATTAGGGGTTTTGAGACCAGAGCTAATTTGCTACTACTTAGTATGGTAGATTTTAATGTTATATTGGGTATGGACTGGCTGTCTCCCTATTATGCTATTCTTGATTGTCACGCCAAGACCGTGACGCTGGCTATGCCAGGATTTCCGAGGTTAGAGTGGAGAGGTTCCTTGGAGTATACTCCCTGCCGGGTCATTTCTTTTCTTAAGGATCAGCGGATGGTTGGAAAGGGGTGTGATGCATATTTGGCTTATGTGAGAGATGTTAGTACTGAGACCTCTATATTGAGTCAGTTCCAGTTGTTAGGGACTATTCTGATGTATTTCCAGCTGATCTTCCGGGTATGCCACCCGATAGAGAAATTGATTTTTACATTGACTTGTTGCCGGGCACTCAGCCCATTTCCATTCATCCTTATCGCATGGATCCTCCTAAGTTGGAGGAGTTGAAGGAGCAGTTACAAGAGTTGCTAGACAAGGGATTCATCAGGCCCAATGTCTCACCTTGGGGCGCTCCGGTATTATTTGTGAAGAAAAAGGATGGCTCGATGCGTATGTGTATTGACTACCGGCAGCTGAATAAGGTGACGGTGAAGAACAGGTACCCATTGCCTCGCATTGATTATCTATTTGACCAGTTACATGGTGCTAGAGTGTTCTATAAGATTGATCTACGTTCTGATTATCATCAGTTGAAGATTCAGGAACCGGATATCTCGAAGACTGCCTTCAGGACCAGATATGGCCACTATGAGTTCCTTGTTATGTCATTTGGGTTGACCAATGCCCTAGTAGCCTTCATGCACCTGATGCACAACATATTTTGGCCTTATCTTGATACATTCGTCCTTGTGTTCATTGATGACATTCTGGTATATTCTAGGTCATAGGAGGTCCATGAGCAGCACTTGAGGACCGTGCTTCAGATATTGAGGGAGAAGAAGTTGTATGCCAAGTTTTCTAAGTGTGAATTTTGGCTTGATTCTGTGGAATTCCTAGGCCACGTGGTGTCTTCGGATGGGATCAAGGTAGATCCGAAGAAGGTGGAAAAGTACAGAGTTGGCCCAGACCGTCCTCAGCTACTGAGATCTGCAGTTTCCTCGGTTTGGCTGGGTATTATCACCATTTTGTGGAGGGATTTTCATCCATTTCAGCGCCTATGACCAGACTGACCCAGAAGGGTGCATATTTTATATGGACTGAGGTGTGTGAGGACAGCTTTCAGAAGCTCAAGATAGCCCTGACTACAGCTCCTGTGTTGGTTTTGCCTACCGGTTCCGGATCCTATACAGTTTATTGTGATGCTTCGGGGATTGGCTTGGGAGCGGTGTTGATGCAGAATGGTAGGGTGATTGCCTACATGTCCAGACAGTTGAAAGTCCATGAGAAAAGCTACCCTGTTCAAGATATCGATTTGGCAGCGATTGTTCACGCCCTGAAGATATGGCATCATTATTTATATGGTGTTCCCTGTGAGATATTCACGGATCACAGGAGTTTGCAGCACATATTCAGGCAGAAGGATCTAAATTTGCACCAGCGTAGGTGGTTGGAGTTGCTAAAAGACTATGAAATCACTATATTATACCACCCGGGGAAGGCCAATGTGGTGGCCGACGCCTTGAGTCGCCGGGCAGAGAGTTTGGGGAGTTTGACATACCTTCATGCAGCTGAGAGGCCTCCAGCCTTAGATATTCAGTCCTTAGCCAGTAGTTTGTGAGATTGGATCTTTCTGAGCCTTGCCGGGTATTAGCTTGTGTGGTTGATCGATCTTCCCTTCATGACCGTATCAGAGAGCGCCAGTATGATGATCCCCACCTTTTGGTTCTTCAGGATAGAGTCCGGCGGGGTGATGCTAGGGATGTCACTATAGGAGATGACGAGGTGATGAGGATGCAGGTCCGTATCTGTGTGCCCAATGTGGATAGGCTTCGGGAGTTGATTCTTAAGGAGGCCCATTGTTCGCGGTATTCCATCGATCCGGGTACCGCAAAGATGTACCAGGATCTGAGACAGCACTATTGGTGGCGAAGAATGAAGAAGGATATAGTTGAGTTAGTAGCCAAGTGTCTCAACTGTCAGCAAGTCAAATGTGAGCATCAGAGACTCGGAGGGTTACTTCAGCAGATTGAGCTTACATAGTGGAAGTGTAAGCGGATCACCATGGACTTTGTGGCTGGACTTCCTCGGACTTTGAGGAAGCAAGATGCTATTTGGGTGGTTGTGGATCGGCTGACCAAATCAGCCCATTTCCTTCCAGTACTGACTACATATTCATCAGAGAGGTTGGCTGAGATTTATATCAGAGAGATTGTTCTCCTCCACGGTATTCCATTATCTATCATTTCAGACAGAGGTACACAGTTTACTTCACGGTTCTGGAGAGCCGTTTAGCAGGAGTTAGGCACCAAGGTAGAGTTGAGCACAACTTTTCACCCTCAGACAGACGGGCAGTCCGAGCGTACGATTCAGATTCTCGAGGTTATGCTCCGTGCCTGTGCGATGGATATTGGAGGTTAATGGGATCGATACTTGCCTCTTGCAGAGTTTGCTTATAACAACAGCTACCAGTCCGACATTCAGATGGCGCCGTATGAGGCTTTGTATGGTAGGCGGTGCAGGTCTCTCATGGGATGGTTTGAGCCAGGTGAGGTCCAATTGTTGGGTACAAACTTGGTTCAGGATGCCCTGGACAAGGTGAAGGTGATTCAGGAGAGACTTCGCACAACTCAATCCAGGCAGAAGAGCTATGCGGACCGGAAGGTTCGTGACTTGGCATTTATGGCTGGTGATCGGGTTTTGCTTCGGGTATCGCCTATGAAGGGCGTCATGAGGTTCGGGAAGAAAGTCAAGTTGAGTCCGAGATTTATTGGCCATTTTGAGGTGTTGCGACATGTTGGGGAGGTTGCATATGAGCTAGCCCTGCCTCCCAGCCTAGCAGGGGTTCATCCGGTGTTCACGTCTCTATGCTCCGGAAGTATCACGGTGACCCGACTCATGTCTTGGATTTCAGCTCAGTCCAATTGGACAAGGATCTATCATATGTTGAGGAGACTGTGGCTATATTGGACAGGCAATTAAGAAAGCTCGGGTCAAAGGATATTGCGTCAGTAAAGGTTCAGTGGAGGGGTCAGCCAGTCGAGGAGGCGACTTGGGAGACCGAGCAGGATATGCGGAGTCAGTACCCTCATCTTTTCCCAGCCTCAGGTATGTTTCTATGCTCGTTCCAGGATGAACGATTTTGTTAAGAGGGGGAGGATGTAACGACCCGGTCGGTCATTTTAAGAATTAGCGCCCCAATCCCCTATTTACCGCTTCTCCCATGTCTATTTATGTTATTGGAACTTGTTGGAGCGTTGAGTGATGAAATCCGGGGTGATTTTTGACACATAGTCCATAAATGTGGAATTTAGCTTTAGAAATCTGGTTGTAGCTAGAGCTGTGTGAAGACGGATCCGGAATGGAATTACATTGACTCCGTTAGCTCCGTTGGGTGATTTCGGGGTTAGAAGCCTGTTCAGAATGTGTTTTCGAGGCCGGTTGTGGATTTAGGCTTGAATTGGCGAAAGTTAGAATTTCGGCGATTTCAGCCGACAGGTGAGATTTTGATATCGGACTTGGAATGGAATTCCGAAAGAGACAACAGGTCTATAATGTCATTTTTGACATGTGTGCAAAATTTAAGGTCATTCGGGTGAGTTTAGACGTGTTTCGGCATCAGATGTGAATTCTAGAAATTCCCTAAGTTCTTAGGCTTGAATCTATGCATAATTGATGATTTTGATGTTATAAGATGTGTTTTTAAGGCTCGACCAAGTTTGAACAAGGTACTAAGGTCAGTTGGTAGGTTTGGTTGCGGTCCCGGGGCCCTCGGGGTTGTTTCGGATGCCCAACGGGTGAGCTTGAGAAGTTGAGAAACAGCTGAACCTTTCTGGTTCTGGTGTCTCGCACCTGCGATGGTATTTCCGCAGGTGCGGACACGCAGGTGCGAAAGGGGTGCCGCAGGTGCGACCTCACGCCATTATATGTATTTTCGCACTTGCGATATTATTTCCGCAGGTGCAGGCACGCAGGTGCGAAAGGGGTGCCGCAAGTGCGACCCCAAGTCACTTAATGAATTTCTGCACCTGCGATTGGGTTTCCACAGGTGCGGCACCGCAGGTGCGATCCCAGTGTCGCAGGTGCAAAATGTCTGGGCAGTTTATACCAAAAATACGAGGGTTAAATTTCATAATTCCAAAATCGATTGTGATCTCGGAACTTGGCGATTTTCAGTGGGATTTAAAAAGGAGGATCATTGTTTTCTAACCTTAATCCCTTTATATTTCGATAATCTCTATCATTTTCCTCAATCTAATCAATGAAATTGAATGAAAAACCATGGAAATGGGATGAAATCTTCCCAAGTAGAAATCTGAGGATTTAGGGCGATTTAGACGTCGGATTTTGTTGATTCTTGTTCGAATGGGTTCATGAGAGAATGGTTATTCGGGAAATATAAATTTTACCCGATTCCGAGACGTGGGTTCGAGGGACTTTTTGGCGAATTTCCTAATTTCGCGTATTAGCTTATAGATAATTAGCTATTTTGTTCCCTTGAAGTGATATTTACACTATGCAATCGATTTGAATAGATTTGGGCCACCCGGAGTCAGATCATCGTGGCAAGAGCGTGGTATTGAGTTGATTAGCGCATTCAAGGTAAGTGGCTTGCCTAATTCTATATTGGGGATTTTCTCTTAGGCATTTTTATACATATTTTGTTACATGGACGCCGTGTACATGAGGTGACGAGTGCGTACACGGGTCATTGTTGCTAAAATCCTATTTTTACTCCTATGAAATCGCTCATTTTCATTCATATGTTACTATTTCTATCTTAATTGAGTAGATAACTTCAGAGTAAGCACGCCTACATGTTCTGACTTGTTTTTCTCTTATTTTCTACTAGTCACATCATGCTTAGGTTGCTTTACTTTATTCCTGCCTGTTGTTTTCCCTGGACTGTTTAATTAAGCCATAACTGACTTACTTCTGTTTTGCATATTTAAATTGGGACTACGGACCGAGATTCGGGAGATTTCCCTCTGTACTGCATTTCATATTTAAATTGGGACTACGGACCGAGATCCGGGAGCTTTCCCCCTGTACCGAAATGCATATTTAAATTGGGACTACGGACAGAGATCCGGGAGCTTTGCCCCTGTACTGCATAGCGTATTTAAATTGGGATTACAGACTGAGATTCGGGAGCTTTCCGCTTCCAGGTGCGAAAGGGGTGCCGTAGGTGCGACCCCAGGCCACGTAATGAATTTCCGCACCTGCAATTGGGTTTCCGCAGGTGCGATCCCAGTGTCGCAGGTGCGAAATGTCTGGGCAGTTTATACCAAAAATCTGAGGTTTGAATTTCATAATTCCAAAATCGATTGTGATCTCGGAACTTGGAGATTTTTAGTGGGATTTAAAAAGGAGGATCATCATTTTCTAACCTTAATCCCTTTATATTTCGATAATCTCTATCATTTTCCTCAATCTAATCAATGAAATTGGATAAAAAATCATGGAAATGGGATGAAATCTTACCAAGTAGAAATATGAGGATTTAGGGAGATTTAGACGTCACATTTTGTTTATTCTTGTTCGAGTGGGTTCATGAACGAATGGGTAGTCGGGAAATATAAATTTTACCCGATTCTGAGACATGGGCTCGGGGGACTTTTTGGACGAATTTCCTAATTTCGCGTATTAGCTTATAGATAATTAGCTATTTTGTTCCCTTGAAGTGATATTTACACCGTGCAATCGATTTGAATAGATTTGGGCCACCCGGAGTCAGATACTCGTGGCAAAAGCGTGGTATTGAGTTGATTAGTGAAGTCAAGGTAAGTGGCTTGCCTAATTCTGTGTTGGGGACTTTCTCTTAGGAATTTTTATAGTACATGAGGTGACGATTGCGTACACGGTTCATTGTTGCTTAAATCCTATTTTTACTCTTATGAAATCGCTCATTTTCATTCATATATTACTATTTCTATCTTAATTGAGTAGATAACTTCAGAGTAAGCATGCCTACCTGTTCTGACTTGATTTCCTCTTATTTGCTACTAGTCATATCATGCTTAGGTTGCTTTACTCTATTCCTGCCTGTTGTTTTCCCTGGACTATTTAATTAAGCCATAACTGAATTACTTCTATTTTGCATATTTAAATTGGGACTACGGACCGAGATCCAGGAGCTTTCCCCCTGTACTACATTTCATATTTAAATTCGGAATACAGACTCAGATTCGGGAGCTTTCCCCCTGTACCGAAATGCATATTTAAATTGGGACTTTGGACAGAGATCCGGGAGCTTTCCCCTGTACTGCATAGCATATTTTAATTGGGACTACAGACTGAGATTAGGGAGCTTTCCGTTTCCAGGTGCGAAAGGGGTGCCGTAGGTGCCACCCCAGGCCACTTAATAAATTACCGCACCTGTGATTGGGTTTCTGCAGGTGTGATCCCAGTGTCGCAGGTGCGAAATGTCTGGGCAGTTTATACCGAAAATCCGAGGGTTGAATTTCATAATTCCAAAATGGATTGTGATCTCGGAACTTGGCGATTTTCAGTGGGATTTAAAAAGGAGGATCATCGTTTTCTAACCTTAATCCCTTTATATTTCGATAATCTCTATCATTTTCCTCAATCTAATCAATGAAATTGGATGAAAAAACATGGAAATAGGATGAAATCTTCCCAAGTAGAAATCTGAGGATTTAGACGTCGGATTTTGTTTATTCTTGTTCGAGTGGGTTCATGAGCGAATGGGTATTCGGGAAATATAAATTTTACCGATTCCGAGACATGGGCTCGGGGGACTTTTTGGGCGAATTTCCTAATTTCGCGTATTATCTTATAGATAATTAGCTATTTTGTTCTCTTGAAGTGATATTTACACCGTGCAATCGATTTGAATAGATTTGGGCCACCCGGAGTCAGATACTCGTGGCAAAAGCGTGGTATTGAGTTGATTAGCGCAGTCAAGGTAAGTGGCTTCCCTAATTCTGTGTTGGGGACTTTCTCTTAGGCATTTTTATACTACATGAGGTGACGAGTGCGTACACGGGTCATTGTTGCTGAAATCCTATTTTTACTCATATGAAATCTCTCATTTTCATTCATATATTACTATTTCTATCTTAATTAAGTAGATAACTTCAGAGTAAGCATGCCTACCTGTTCTGACTTGATTTCCTCTTATTTGCTACTAGTCACATCATGCTTAGGTTGCGTTATTCTATTCCTGCCTGTTGTTTTCCCTGGACTGTTTAATTAAGTCATAACTGAATTACTTCTATTTTGCATATTTAAATTGGGACTACGGATCGAGATCCATGAGCTTTCCCCATGTACTGCATTTCATATTTAAATTGGGACTACGGACCGAGATCCGGGATCTTTCCCCCTGTACCGAAAAGCATATTTAAATTGGGACTAAGGAAAGAGATCCAGGAGCTTTCCCCCTGTACTGCATAGCATATTTTAATTGGGACTACAGACTGAGATCAGGGAGATTTCCGCTTCGAGGTGCGAAGGGGGTGTCGTAGGTGCCACCCCAGGCCACTTAATGAATTACCGCACCTGTGATTGGGTTTCTGCAGGTGTGATCCCAGTGTCGCAGGTGCGAAATGTCTGGGCAGTTTATACCAAAAATTCGAGGGTTGAATTTCATAATTCCAAAATGGATTGTGATCTCGGAACTTGGTGATTTTTAGTGGGATTTAAAAAGGAGGATCATCGTTTTCTAACTTTAATCCCTTTATATTTCGATAATCTCTATCATTTTCCTCAATCTAATCAATGAAATTGGATGAAAAACCATGGAAATGGGATGAAATCTTCCCAAGTAGAAATCTGAGGATTTAGGGAGATTTAGACGTCGGATTTTGTTGATTCTTATTCGAGTGGGTTCATGAGCGAATGGGTATTCGGGAAATATAAATTTTACCCGATTCCGAGACATGGGCCCGGGGTACATTTTGGACGAATTTTCTAATTTCGCGTATTAGCTTATAGATAATTAGCTATTTTGTTCCCTTGAAGTGATATTTACACCGTGCAATCGATTTGAATATATTTGGGCCACCCGGAGTCAGATACTCGTGGCAAGAGCATGGTATTGAGTTGATTAGCGCAATCAAGGTAAGTGGCTTGCCTAATTCTGTGTTGGGGACTTTCCCTTAGGCATTTTTATACTACATGAGGTGACGAGTGCGTACACGGGTCATTGTTGCTAAAATCCTATTTTTACTCCTATGAAATCGCTCATTTTCATTCATATATTACTATTTCTATCTTAATTGAGTAGATAACTTTAGAGTAAGCATGCCTACCTGTTCTGACTTGATTTCCTTTTATTTGCTACTAGCCACATCATGCTTAGGTTGCTTTATTCTATTCCTGCCTGTTGTTTTCCCTGGACTGTTTAATTAAGCCATAACTGACTTACTTCTATTTTGCATATTTAAAATGGGACTACGGATTGAGATCCGGGAGCTTTCCCCCTGTACTGCATTTCATATTTAAATTGGGACTATGGAGCGAGATCCGGGAGCTTTCCCCTTGTACCGAAATGCATATTTAAATTGGGACTACAGACAGAGATCCGGGAGCTTTCCCCGTGTACTGCATTACACATTTACTGTTGAGATATATGCTGTGCTGAGCTGAGGGCTCTTTTTCTGTTATTAAATCTTTCCGTTTTTCGTTAATCCTGTTTATCATTACTTATCTATTTTTCATTTTAAATTGTATATTGACTTGTTTTACAAACTCAATAGGGCCTCAACCTGACCTCGTCACTACTTGGTTGGGGTTAGGCTTGGCACTTACGGAGTACCGAATGTGGAGTACTCACGCCCTTTCATGCACATGTATTTTCCCATGTGCAGATCCAGGTACCAGCACCCAGTATCGTGGCTAGGAGTCATTTTAGCAGCAGCCAGGAGACAGCGAGGTAATTCTGCCGCGTCCGCAGAATCTCACGAGTCCCCTTCTACTCTAGTATAGGCATAGAAGACTTGTATATTTTTCCAATGTTTCATTGTATAGAGCTAAATTTAGTACAGATCTTGTTACTATGGTGACATTCCGAGTTTTGGGAAGTAAATGTATATGCTGAGCAGCTACGTTATATCTACTTGAGTTCTTTTTCTGGCTTTATTTTATTGATTCTGTCATTTTTCGAAAATTCTCGACTTACCTAGTCATTGAGACTAGGTGCCGTCACGATACCTTTTGGAGGGTAAATTGGGTCGTGACATTTACCTACTTAGATTTAAAGATAAAGCTTTTCAGAAGTTTAAAGAATACAAGACTGTTGTGGAAAATCAAAAGAGTAGGAAAATTAAAATTATTCGAAGTGATAGAGGCGGAGAATATTTTACTAACGAATTTAATAAGTTCTATGAAGAGCATGGCCTAATACATCAAATGAGTGCCTTTATAATCCTCAACAAAATGGGTTGGCAGAAAGAAAAAAAAAACTTTGGTGGACATGGTTAATGCTATGTTACTTATTACACATTTGCAACATAATTTATGGGGTGAAGCACTACTAACTGCATGTTACATTTTGAATAGAGTGCCTTAAAAAAGTATGCATGTTTCGCCTTATGAAATTTGGAACGGTAGAAAACCAAATTTTAACTATTTTAAAGTGTGAGGGTGTATATCCTATTATAGAGTACCTGACCATCAAAGAACAAAATTAGGTCCTAGAGGAATTAGAAGTGTTTTTGTAGGATATGCACAACACTCAAAAGCATATAGACTGCTAGATCTAGAATCTAATGTCATTATAGAATCTATACATGTTGAATTTATTGAAAATAGATTTATGAATGACAATGTTGATGAAATGACTGAAGTGAATTGAAAACGTATTGATGCAAATAAATTGTCACTTTCTGAAATTATTACAAATAAAGAAAAAAGTGAGGATATGCAAATAGAACCAAGAAAAAGCCAAAGAATAGGAAAAGAAAAACTCCTTGGTTCTGATTTTATTTCTTCACAGTCTATAGTATTTATTGTTGAAGGAGATAGGACAAACGTTTGTAATCAAATTCCTATTGTATTGAATGCTGAAGAAGACCCAAAGACGTTTCAAGAGGCAATGTCTTCTAGAGACGCTGCCTTTTGGGAAAAGGCCATTAATGATGAAATAGACTCAATTATATCCAACAACACTTGGGTTTTAGTTGATCTTCCTCTTGGATCAAAGCCTATAGGTTGTAAGTGGGTCTTTAGAAGAAAGTACAATACAGATGGTTCTGTCCAAACCTTCAAAGCAAGATTAGTTGCAAAAGGTTTCACTCAAAAGGAAGGCATAGTCTATTTTTATACATATGCTCCTGTTGCAAGAATAACATCCATTAGAGTCCTTTTATCCTTGGACTCTATTGATGATCTTTATGTGCATCAAATGGATGTTAAGACAGCCTTTTTAAATTGAGACCTTGGTAAAGAATTATATGCAACAACCTGAAGGATTTGTTCTTTCGAAAAATGAAAAAAAGGTTTATAAATTGATAGTCTCTCTATGGTCTCAAACAAGCGCCTAAATAGTGGCATGAAAGATTTGATAGTGTAATACTATCAAACGGGTTCGTACATAATCATGCGGACAAGTGCATTTACTCTAAATTTACAAAGGAATATAGAGTAATAATTTGTTTATATGTCGATGACATGCTGATTTTTGGTACGAATCTATGGGGAATTACTGAGATCAAGAAGTATCTAACTTCAGTTTTTAAAATGAAAGATTTAAATGAAGTTGATACCATTTTGGGAATCAAGGTCAAAAAAGAGATAACAAGCGAATGACTTTGTCACAAGCACATTATATTGATAAAATCCTTACAAATTTCAGTCATTTAGGAATGAAGGAGTATAATACTCGTTATGATTCTAGTGTTAAGCTAAGTGCAAATACTGGAAGAGCAGTAACACAACTAGAGTATGTAAGTGCTATAGGTAGTATGATGTATGCAATGCATTCAATAGACCCGACATAGCATTTGCAATTTGTAAACTTTCAAGGTTTACCAGTAATCCATGTAATGATCATTGAAAAGCAATAAATAGAGTACTTGGATATTTAAAATATACAAAGCACTTGGCATTTGCTATAATGGTTTTTCCTAATGTATTAGAAGGGTATTCTGATGCAAGTTGGATTACAAGTATTAATGATAATAAATCCACATCAGAATGGCTATTTACTCTAGGTGGTGGAGCCATTATTTGGGAATCCAAGAAATAAACATGTATTTCCCATTCTACTATGGAATCTGAATTCATTACACTAGCAGCTGGTGGCAAAGAACCAGAATGGCTGATGAATATGTTACTTGATATAAAATTATGGCCACAACCTATGCCAGCCATTTTCATATTCTGTGATAGTGAGACTTCAATGTGTGTTGCTCATAATAAAATATACAATGGGAAATCGAGACATATAAGCTTGAGAAATGCTTATGTAAGAGAATTAATTACAAATGGAGCTATAGCTATAATATATGTGAGATCAAATAAGAATTTGGATGATCCACTTATGAAGTCATTGGGTAGAGATGTAGTACAACAAACTTGTGAAAGGATGGGCTAAGACCCTTAAATTAAATACAAGTAATGGGAACCCCACTTTGAGTTAGTATGCACTCTAACAATATAAGTTCAATGGGTAACAACAAGTTACTTGTGTTGTTTGAGCACTGATCTCCTCTTTAGGAGCTCTAATTTCATTGTACTACTTACTATTATGTGAGGAGTTAAGGACTTATTAAATGCTTGTTATAACAGGGGCATAAAGACAAACTCCAAAGTGCATACTGTTACATGAAGAGGTTGATTAATCTTAATGGAATTATTAATGTCTTGAGTAACAGGGACATAGTAACTAATTCCACCTATATGAATATTGAAGTGGTGCCGCTTCTAGAAAGATTTAAAGGCTTGATCTTGTAAATATTAATGAATACAGGATGAGCACATGATCGTAAACGTGCTAAAGCGAATACTAGATTTTCTCTTAGTCACTATATAATATTGTGCGTGTGATATTTTCGGTTTTGACACAAGGAGTTGTGGTTCAAACCTTTAAGGTACCAATAATTTTTTCAAATACTTTAAGATATTTACACTAATGAAAAGTTCAAATAAAAATAAAATACTCTCCTATATGCGTAATATTATGAGAAATATAACAAACTAGTGGGGGATTGAAAGATAGTTTGTTATATAAGTTGGAAAAGTGGGACTTGTCCCACATCGGTGGTGCAAGGCCACTTTGTGTTCCTTTTAAGTCTTTGTCCTTTTATGTGTTTAATTTAGAACACATACTCTTATATGTGTGCAAATACATATATTATATATTATATATATTAATATCAAAGACTTGGACTTGGACTTGGGGCTTGGGCGTGGGCCGGGTCGGACCTAAAATAAATAATTTATATTTTATTTATTTCTACAATTAAATCTGTTTTATTTGAAATTTTATTTTTAAAATTTATTTGAATAAACATATGCGTCTGTTTGTGAAAGAACACATCTGTTTTGAAAAGGTCCGATGGTTGATCTATAAATAGAAGTTCTTCCAACAAAGTGAATACAGAAAATCACAAGTATTATTATAGGCTTTGTTGTATCCTGAAGAAAATTGTTTGTATTTTCCGAAATTAGTATACATGCGATAACTCTTTAAGGACAGTCGTTTTTCACGCCTCAAAGCCATTTTTTATTATTATTTTCTAACACACACCATTAAGCAAAAACCACTTATCAAGCATATCCTGCATTTTTTTCAAAGTTATCATTGGACTTGGACCAGGTGACTCGCTACAATATTTCCCACTCAATACTGTTCTACTTATACTTGTAGGATTGTACCGAGTTAAATGGTCTCCAAGAAGAATTGTCTTCCCTGAGAGAGCAAAAAGACGTGAAATCAAAATATGCCTTTTCGAACGGAGTTGAGAATTGTTATAAATTAATTAATTATGATGTTGGAGTATATTTTTATTGGTTTTCTTAATTGTTTGACTAGTTTCAGATCGATGATCATCGGTTTGAAGTGTTAGAAAGCGTGGGAGACGGTTTTGGAACTTCGGAGCGAGGTAAGTCTCCTGTCTAACCTTGTGAGGGGGAATTTATGTTGTGGGTGTTATTCTTGTTATATGCTACATGTTGTGGAGTTGCGCACGTATGAGGTGACGAGTGTCTGCGCGTATGCTAAAATTCCTGGTTATGTCCTGTTAGACTTAGGTTCACGCCATGCTTTGATTGTACTAATTGAGTTATCCTTGCTTGTATAATTCCTTTATTTCACGTTACGACCTGAGACTAGGCTTGGGTAGAGTGATGGACTCGCTATGGTAGAGAATTTATGAGCTACTTGATTAGCCGCAGAATAATTGTGTTTCCCTTACGAATTTCTCCCATGTTGTGTGTTTTCATCGAAAAGCTTCCTTAAATTTCATAACTCAGACGTTTATTCGTGAGTGGGATCAAGGTCCCGTTAAAACATCTTATTCTGATGGCGTCGGGTCGTTCACCTTGGCAGAATATTATTGTATCACACTCTTATGAGATCGGGCCGTTCGGCTCGGCAGGATATTATTGTACCACACTCTTATAGGATCGGGTCGTTCGCCTCGGCATTTCTTGAAAATACTCCTATGGGATCTGGCTGGGGCATTTCTAGAAAATACTCTTATGGGATCTGGCTGGGGCATTTCTAGAAAATACTCCTATGGGATCCGGTCGTTCGCCTGGGCAGTATCATGTATCATATTTTTATGGGATGGGGTTGTTCGCTTCAACATTTCCATAAACACTCTTATGGGATCGGGTCGTTCGCCTAGGCAACTTCATGAACTACTCTTATGGGATCGGGTCGTTCGCCTCGGCAGAATCGTGCGTAACATTTGACCAGAAGCTATTGTATCCGTGAATTTTTCCCGACTTGAGTTATGATGATTTGTCTGATGGGGACCATATTATATACCCCATTGAGAAGGTAACCGATATTTGAGGACTTGTGCTTACTGTTCAGTTGAGGATCATATTACATATCTATTTTGTTTACGGTTCTATTACTATGTTTCATACTTGTTTAATTTCTAGTGTACATGATTATTGGACCACTAGTAAGTGTTGATGTCGACCCCTCGTCAACAATTATCCGGGGTTAGGCTAGATAATTACTGGGTAAGTGTTGATTTACGTACTCATGCTACACTTCTGTACTTATTGTGCAAGTATATATTTTCTGGTGGTCTTTTGGGAGCAAAGGCGCATCTATTGCGGGGACTTTACAGTGAGCCGCATCCTATATTACGATCCGCAACATACAGATCCGAATTATTTATATTTTTCTGTCTAACTTGTATTCTAGACAGATATTGTATTATTACTGTACCCTCTAGTATATGCTCATGCACTTGTGATACCGTATTTTAGGGGGTTCTAGAATTTGTTTATGGATTATTTTTACATTGACAAACTTTTACTTTATATTTCATTTAAATTGACATATCTATGATTTTTAATGCATTGATCTCTCCATCCAATTAAGATTCATGATTTTAAAAATAATAAAATGAATAATTAAGTTGGTAGTTCACTGTTGGCTTGCCTAACAGCGACGTTGGGCGCCATCACAGCCTATAGTGGATATTGGGTCGTGACACTCGACACATTGCTTGAAAAATAAAATAGCAATCAGATCATTGTAACTCACAATAATCATCCTTTGAGTTGGCTATTTTAGGTTAGAGTGTATTTTTGTCCAAATTTATTTTGTTAATTTAATAGGTCAGTTCATCACAAATAATGTTTAAATCGGAGATAAAATTTAAATAACAATGCGAAGTATTCCTTTTTCTACAGATCTCCTGACTAGCTAATATCTCATGCATAGGGATGAAGTAGACCAATATCTCTCAAAGTAGATGGTCTTGAATTGTTGTCGTTGCTTGCCTCGTGAGCAATAGTTTTAACTTTTGATCTTGAAATTTTATCCATGGGGAAAGCGTGTGGGAAAATAAATAGGGTAGGTGGGGGCGGGGCGCTATGGGGTGGGTGTGCAGTTCAAACCTTGACCTGCTAAAAATTAAACATTTATAAGGGCGGTTTTAAGGATTTTTTTCTTGGTTCTCATCCGGTATTTGGTTCTCGTATTAAGAGCCAACTAATTGGGATTCGCGGTGCGCAAGATCCATTAAAGAGAGTACCACTTATTATCATTTATTTATTTTTATTTTCATGGATTGACTAATATCCGAGACCTCTGATTACGGGTAGAAGGATCATGTTCATCCAATCGCTAACCCTTGGTGGTATGACATCCACGCCTAGATTAATTGTGCTTAAGTTCTTCATGTTCTTCAGATTCTATGAAGCATGTGACTGTCCATCTTTTTTTAAAATAAATTGAACTTTGTAGAAATATGCAGCATTGTGTGTTTGAGGCTTTTTATTTCAAAAAGTGTAACAATCCGACAGGTCGTTTTGAGCATTTGTATTCCGTTCAGCTATTTGAAGTCTTGAGCAGCATCGTATGTATTATGACTTGTGTGAATCGTCGGTTTTGATTTTCGGATTATTCGGAATTGATTTGAAAGAATGAATTTCATGATTGAACCTTTAAGTTGGAAGAGTTGACCAATTTTTTTCTTTTTAATATTTGACCTCGATTTAGAGTTTAGATGGTTTCGTCAGGTCCAGATGGTGATTTTTAACTCAAGCGTATGCCTGGATTTGCATTTGAAAATTTCTAGAAGGTTTCGACACTAATTGGCGAAAGTTGGAATTTGAAGGTTTGGAAAGTTCATAAGTTTGACCAGGAGTTAACTTTGATGATATCGGGTTTGAATTGTAGTTTTGGGAATTTGAATAGCTTCGGTATGTCATTTGGGACTTGTGTGCAAAATTTGAGCTCATTATAGATTGATTAGATATGTTTCGGCACGGGTTTTGGAAGTTGAAAGTTTCAAAATTAATTGAATTTGATTCGAGGAACGATATGTCGTTTCGATGTTGCTATATGTGATTTGAGGTCTCGAGTAAGTCCGTGTTATGATATGGGACTTGGTTTATTTAGACGGGGTCCCGAGAGGCTCGAGAGAGTTTCGGACATGATTCAGATCATTTTGGAAATTTTGGTAAAGGCTGGTTTGTGGAAGGATCTGGTGTGATTGCATATGCGGCTAGTTTTGCGCAGGTGCGGTGGTCGCAGAAGCAAAGGTATGGTCGCACCTGTGACGAAGTCTGATTAGGGCTACCTCCGCAGAAGTAGAATTTGTCGCTCACTTACGTGTGCGCAGATGCGAGATAGTGAGCGCATGAGCGGAAGTTTGTGCATATATGTGTTCAAGTGTCGCACCTGCGATTTCGCAGGAGCGGTGGTTTTTACGCAGGTGCGAGGGCCATTTCTCCAATTCTTCTCCGCAGAAGCGGAATTTTGGTCGCAAAAGCGATGCTGCAGAAGCGACTATTGTTTCACAAAAGCGAATTTTCCTAGGCAGAAGCTATAAAATCGAGGGTTGTCCATTTTTATCATATATTAAGCTATAGACCTCGGATTTGGGTGATTTTCATCACAAGGATTGAGACAAGTGTTCTATACTCGGTTTTGATTATATTTCGTGAATCTATCTTCATTTGGTAATTGGATTATGAATTTTAAAGAGAAAATTGGGGGATTTTGTCTAAAATTTCATAAAAGTTAATTTTCGAGTTTTGAGCATCCATTCGGAGTCAGATTTGAGTGAAACTAGTATGGTTGGACTCGTAATTAAATGGATTGTCGGATATTGTAAGTTTTGTTGGGTTTCGAGGTACGGGCTCGGGTTTGACGTTTTGGTTGAGTTTGGGCTTCAATTAAAGATTCGGCCTTTATCGATTGGGTTTGTTTCCTTTGGTATTGTTTGATATATGTGAGTTGCTTTTGGCTAGTTTCGAATCGTTTGAAGGTCGGTATGCGCGAGATGGAATTTTTGGAGTATCGTTTGGTTTGCTCGGTATTGGATTTGTCTTGTTTGAGGTAAGTAACACTTCTAAACTTGGTGGTGAGAGTATAAACCCTTGAATATATGTGATATGTGTTTGGTGTTGAGGTGACATACATGCTCGATGACAGGCGTGTGGGCGTGCACCGTATGAATTTGTGACTCGGTTATTTCTGTGGTACTGTGTAGTTATCTAATCTTATTTGTATCCATGAAATCTCTTTGTGCTAGAGTAATTGATTTGTGATCCATGTTAGAAACCATGTCTAAGCTATATGCTTATCCTGTTAGGACCAACTGAGGCCATTTTTGCTATTAAGCTATTTGCATACGTTGCAATTACATACTCAGTCATACGCATTCATTTGCATATCATATCTCAGTCTTTGTTACCATTTATTGATACATCACATAATCATTTTGGGCTGATTTTCATGACTTTGTGAGTCCGAGAGACTGGAGGGATTGATGACTAAATAAGGCAGAGGCCTAATTGTGAGGATATTGATGGGATTGAGTTGCACGTCGCAACAAGTATTATCTATTTATGATTAGATCGGGTTGCACGCCGCATAAGATATTATTGATTTCATGCCATGATTGGCTTATTAGCGCTTGGGATGGATCTGCCCCTCTGCACAACTACAGTTAGCGCAAGTACTTACTGAGTGCGAGTGCCAAATGACTGTGAGGACTGAGTGACTGGGAGGACTGAGTGAATTGATACTTTAAGACTATGCTATGGTTTTATCACTAAGTTGTATTGCATTCGACATGCACACTTGACATAAAGACATAGAGATGCATTTTTCTCATGTTGTACGGTATTGCGTCATTCATGATTTCACATACACATTGATATGTAGGCATAGAGATATATTTTCCTCATGCCATTTGAGAATGAAACATTTACCTGTTGAATGTTTTGGGAAAAATCACAATTTTACAAACTTACTCATATTTTGGTGATTTCGGCAAAATATTTGAGTTTTCAATGATATACTTGAAAGGCTTGCCTATTTTTCGAAACCGTGAACGAATTGAGCATTATATCTCGGAGTTACCTCTTTTATCTTTGTATTATGTTGTTATGAACTGTTGTTGGCTATTGGTGTTGGACTCCAACCTTTGTTCCAGCTCGCCACTACTTTCAACCTAACGTTAAGTTTGTTACTTATTGTGTATATGAGATCAGTTGTACTCATACTACACTTATGCACCTTGCATGCATATGTTGGATGATGATGTTGCTGTGTACGGCGGGAGCTGGATTTGAAGATGTACCTGCGTCTTGGTCATAGCTACCTCTTGATTTTGGTACCTTTAGAATTTTAATTTGTTCATGTATATTAAAACAGATGATGCACTTTATTTCATACCAGCTTTGTAAATTCTAAATTTTTGAAGCTTATGATTTTTGTACTACTAGTCTTAGGATATTTCTTGTATAAGAGTTCAGTTATATTATCTTTATTTCTCTCACTAAGTCTCTTTTAAATTGAATTGTTGCTATTTGGCCTACCTAATATGTTGGGTTAGGTGTCACCACGACTACTCGAATAGTGGGTCGTGAAAAATAGTTTTCTGAACTGTCGCGATAATTATTATTCTTCTTTTTTCGTTACAGAAAAGCAAGGGGTCTTTGTACAATTTTTTTTCAGCAAAATCTGTTAAATATTAGAGCAGAGGTATTCATTTCTAAGCAAAGGATTTTTTCCCAACATGTTTTCCCAAAAATTTTACAATGAAAAAAATTATATAAATAAAAAAAAATCATAGAAAATGACGATTTCTGACTTTATTGGTAGGCCAATCCGATCATTGTAAAAATTGAATAGAATCATGCATAAATGCAGTAACAAGAAATTCAAAGTTCTCATAAGAAAAAAATAGGCACTTTCACTAAAAAATTTAAATTAAAAAAAAAAAAGAAACGTAAAGATTAGGTATAACGGTCCAATGGGAACCAAACATCGTACCAAAGTTAAACCATTATCACAATTGTATCAATTGTTAATTAATGGAAATCGGAGCAGAGTAGAGGGTTCTAACATCGCTAAAATAAAATAAAGAACAAAAACTCAACAAACACTAAATTTGAACTTTGTAATTTTTTCATCAATGTTTCAAAAATGTTAAATTTATTATGCAGACACCTACTAGCTAAAAGCTAATAAACATATAAGATAAAGGATTTAAAAACTATATCTCATATTATTAATGAAAATCGTAGCAGAATACATGCTTGTAGCATTGTTGAAATAAAATAAAAGAACAAAAAATCCACATCTGGATAACATGAATTTGAATTTTCTAGTTTTGTTCACAAATGTTGCCATATAAGTCACTAACTTAGGGTGATTAATTTGTGAAGAACTAGGTGCATTGTCGGCATCTTTAGAAGTAATTTGGTGTTGAGGATGAAGCTCCAATTTCCAATTGATTCAAACGATTGTCCATATAAAACACAACAGTTTTCAACCAAGTTTCAAATTTTGTAGCTTCGTCTGCATTGAGCTGCTCAATTGACTCCCACCAACCACTTTGTCTAGTTTCTATCATTTTGTCATAGAAATGTGTTTGAGCAGTTGCAGCGTCTTCTCTGGTATTCAATTCTTCAAGCCTATTATTGAGATAGTTCACTTTGTTTCGAGCATAAGCCGCAACTAGGCCAGTAGTTTGACTTAACTGCATATCAGAATTCTGAAAACGAGCAATAACGGCATCATCGGTAGGGTGGAAAAATGAGAAAGGCTTACCGGTAGGAGAAGAAACCACTATTCCAATGTCAATACCGCATTCTGCAATAAGTTCACTGGCCTTTTTGTACAAGCCTGCACGACGCTTTGAGAATGTGGCAAAAAGGTCATCTTTTTTTTCTATTTTTTTCATTTGAATCTTTTGACGCCCTTTAGTCTTCTTATTCACCATGACTAAACTTATTAGAAGAATTGATTTAAAAAAAAAAAAAAAACTAACGATGAAAACCTTTATCAGAATGCAGTTAGAAGAAGTGCAATATCGCGTTATATACATCAAGGATTTTATCATTATGGTAATTGAATCTCTACCCAAATATGCAATTTGGTTAATTTTTTTATTATTGTGAAAATTATAGTAGCAAATGCAACCAATTTGATGCCACATAAATGAAATCTGAAATTTTAAGTATAAATAGGTAAATACTCTAACATACTTATGAAATTTACCAAATTGGCATCAGCAAATATGGATATAATTTGAGGGAACACCAACTACTTACCAAGATCTTTCAAATTTTCTATATAAAAAGCAAAGTCAAATTCTTGACTTGCCTTAACAAAATAAATCTAAAATTCAACTCAAATATGAAAATGTCTTAATGTGCTTACTTAAATTTATCAAGTCCAGGTAGGCAATCTAAAAATAAAACTTGAATAGGTAAATATTTTAATGTATAATTAATTTACCAGTCACTATTTTATTAACGTTAATATGTTGAAGGTGGCATTTCAATAAATTATTTTGTCTTGGGTTATTGCTTGAGCAACATAAATTTTATACTGTACGTAGATGTCATAGTCCCAGTTTCCCTCCGTAGGATGTCGTGATGGTACATAGTCTCTAATACTAGGTAAGCCTAATACTTACAAAATAAATGGAGGAATTCAACCATCAACTGATAAATATGAAATAGAAATCTTTATACACAACTTACAATCCTAAATCCAGTAGTACAAGTCATAAACTCTACAGAATTTACTAGAAGAATCCCTGAATACAACTGTTCGGAATGGAAATTAAAAGGTACAAGTACAATATCAGAAAGTGACTCCGAGTTTTCCTTGAGTCTCCACAACAATGCTCAACCATCTAGCTAATAATCAACAATAGAAGCGGCACCTGAGATTTGCACAAAAATGTGTAGAAACGTAGTATGAGTACACCACATTGGTATCCAGTAAGTATCAAGACTAACTTCAGTGGAGTAGTGACGAGGGATAATCAAGACACCCACTTGACTAAACAATCTGAACAAGTATACATGTAGAACTAGCGGGAACAATATCAGTATAAGGCTAGGTATGATGACAATAATAATACAACATTTATAAAAAGACTAAAAGCAACAGATAACAACAAGACACAACAGGTAATAACATTGTAGAGTAAGCTAAGCACAATCCAAATCAGGTGAACCGAAGAAAAGATGACAAGCGACAACTAGGAACAACCGCTTGCACACCAATTTTACCCAATGATTTCCACGAGGTGCCAAACCTCAAATCACAAATCACGGGTCCCAATTCGTTAACCTTAATCACTTGGCATCTTGTGTCCACGTTACAACTCATAACCACACGGACGACTCACGTGCCAACAGAACATCTCTCACACAGAAGGCAAGTAGACAAGAGCACATATAATGGTCAATGATGACAAGATTAATCTTTTACAACTGATATGAGTGATTTAACTACGTGTATACTTGTACAAGTGTTCTACCACAATTAAAGTCAACAAATAAGAGTAGATACAATGAATGACACATATGAATTGATCACCACGAAATGATCAATATAATAAAGGCCGCAATAAAATTTGGAGCAGTGACTAGCACACCAAGATTAGCTACATACAACTGAGCAAATAGTGCAATACAGAGAGAAACAGTTAATAGTATGCCATGGAAAACAACAATCAAAGACAAGTGCACAGAAAAGGGAAATGACAATAAGAGCCTTACCGAGGTACCGCCTCATAGTCTCAAATCATAAAATGAATCACAACTTTTCTCACATCATCGCGGGAGCCTTTATATTTAGTTTTGAAAATAAACTTTTTTTGAAATAACATCCCCCGTTTTAGCCACCTTATCACATCTCATGGCTTCTGTTAGTTTCCCTACTAGCCACGTGACTGAAGCCCATTGCATGCACTTAAACACCCAGACCTTATACCACCACATGCGTATCAATAATAACAACAACACGGTAGAAACCCCGTGCAACATAATAACAATCGTATGGCAGAAACGTCGTGCAAACACATTAACAACGGCAAGGCCGAAACTTTGTGCCAACACAAAAACAACTGCATGGCAGAAATGTCACGACCCAAAAACCACTAGTCGTGATGACACCTAATTCGATCTGCTAGGTAAGCCAACTAACAGAAAATACAGTCCAAAATAGATTATAGGAAAATAGTAAAGAATTAGTTGAACATTTACAAATTTATCCAAGACCTAGTAGTACGAATCACGAGCTTCTAAGATTTGAAATTTCAAAACTGATACAAATAAATACACGTTCTGCTTGAAGGTTACATAAACAGATTAGCAATAACCTAAGCTACCATGGACAAGTGGCAGCTATATCCAAACGCACGAACATCTTCCGAATCACCATTCAATGTCACTAGCAGCCCCGCTCCAAAATCTACACGCAATGTGCAGAAGTGCAGTATCAGTACAACCGACCCCATGTACTGGTAAGTATTTTTTCTAACCTCGTCGAAGTAATGACGAGGATTTTAGTTAAAAGATGCTATTTGTTATAACCTGTACATTAGACTAACAGTATAGGCAGTTCAAAACATAATAGACAAAAGTACCGTATACAACTTTGTGAGACAATCTATAATTACTAGCAGGAATTACAGTAGAAGATTTACAATCATTCCTGGTATAGAAGTGTATCCAAGATATCAAGTCACATGGCACGGTAACACCCCCGTTCTTCTATCTTGCCCTCACCATATATAAATAAATTTATGTAACAAATTAATTAGCACGACAACACCCTTCGTGCGCTCAACTCATCCTTCCAAATGTACGTATAAAAGAACCAACCATATGACAGAAACACGGTAACAGGAATTACAAAGTAGGAAATACGCGAGTAACAACAATGGACAAGGATATACATGTGGGCAATAGTAAAGAGCTAAACGGAAAGCACGCGAGTATAACAACGATTGGAAAGTAAGGGATATCCACGTCAGTTAACTAGCATATTGGAGGCCTAAGTACAAATATGACAAATAAGAAGGAAACACATGATCCTTACAAGTTAACAAGTAAGGGCGTAAATGACTAACATGACAGAATGCTTAAACTAGAGTGTGACAGAATAGGTATGACATGAGTATAATTTTAAACGCAGAAAATAGACATAGCATAGACATGTTAAGAAATTAAAAGACATGGACAACACAACAACAATTGAGATAGAGGTCAAGTACGGGACAATAACAACATATCACACAAAATATATAACTTTGACAATAACAGCTCAAGGTAAAGGCGGAAACGTATACACAGAAAACAGATATCACATCATAATGCATGTCCCTCATCCTTACCTGCACGAAAACACCCTTCGTTCCATGACCTCACAATATTAAAAGCATAACTACAAAAATAAAATAGCACGACATCACCCTTCGTGCTTTACAAGCTTCCTCACATGATAATGAATATAAAATGGCACGTCATCACCCTTCGTGCTTTACACTCTTGCTCACATGAGAATGAATATAAAATGGCACGACATCACCCTTTGTGATTTACATTCTTCCTTACCAAGCATATGAATATCAATAAAACAGCAAGGCATGAAGTATAAATAACATCTAGCAGAGTGTCCAAACGAATATTCCAAACAAATTGTCAATCAGTGATTTCCAAGTCAACGATGATTCAATGAACCCTCAGGGAACACATAATTCAAGTACTTCCACAAATCTCACAATTTATCAACAGTACAAGTATGAAATCTTTCATCTCAAAATATCAGACGTAACAATGTATTAATGTATGCATAGAGATGACCGAATTAGAAACATCAATATATTATCAGAGTTCCATCATATTTGATCAAGTTATAATAAGCTAAGTCTCGATTCTAACGTTTAATACTTGGTTCTTAATATCTAGAAGTCAAATGAGGCATGAAGAAAGAGGTCACGAAATTCTACAAACATAAATGTAACATAATCCACCCCCAAGCATGATTAACCCTGGAACATACATATACGCTCGTCACCTCATATGTGTATCACCCCCGCAGATAGCAAACAATGATAAATAAGAGGGAAAATTCCTTCAATAAAGTTAGGCAAAACACTTACCTCGAACAAGTCAATTACAATACTGAGCAAGCCAAGTGATGCTCCAAAATGCCATCACACGCGTAGTGACCTCCGAACGTCTGAAAACTAGCCAAAAGTAACTCAAATACATCAAACAAAGCCTAATGAAACAATTCCAAATGATAAAGATCGAATCCTAAATCAAATCTCAAATCCGGCCAAAAATTACACTCGGGCCCACGCCTCGAAACTCGACAAAGCTCACAAAATCCGACAACCCATTCAATTATAAGTCCAACCATACCAGTTTCACTCAATTCCGACTCCAAATCGATGTTCAAAAATAAAAAAATTATATTATGAAACTTTAGTCCAAAACCCCCAATTTCCTCTTTAAAATTTATCAACCAAAAGCTAAAATCGAAGATAGATTCACGAAATATAATAAAAACCGAGTAGATAACACTTACCCCAATTCATATGGTGAAAATAGCTCAAAAATTGCCCGATTCCGAGCTCCCCAACTCAAAATATGTTAAATAAATGAAACCCTCGTTTTAACATTGTTCTGCCTCGTTTTTTGTACCAAATAATCTTGAAACTTGCTTTTTATGCCTCCAATGGGTTCCTTGTGAAATTCTAGTCAAGTTAGGCTCTTGAATCACTCAATTTGACCTTATATTGAAGGCCATATGTTGGTTTCAATATTTGCAAATAGTGCAGGTTTTTAAATACGAAGTCAGTGGCAATTTCGTAATTAATCTAAAAAAAATCTGGCCACCCAATTCTTAGTAAATGACCATAAACTCCTCATACGATATTCAAATTCGACGATTTTTTTTATGGCTCCGTAATTATGATACGGATCTAATGCTTCAATAAAAGCAGAAAATGAAGTTAATTTACTTAATGTAGTACCATTTATGCTTGAAGAAACAACGTCGAAACATAAAAAAATGAGCGCAACACAACCCAAACCTATCCAAAACTCAACTGAGTCCCTCGGGACCACGTCCAAACATACCAATAAGTCACATAATATAACACGGACTTACTCCAGACCTCAAAATACCGAGTGAAGTGCAGATACTCAAAACGACATGTCGGGTCGTTACATCCTCCACCCCTTAAACACATGTTCGTCCACGAATGTGCCAGGAGTCTTTCCAAAGCTACCAAATCACGGTGTAACCTTACTAAGCATAAACCTAGGGGTGATCCCAGGTCACCCTGATCCACATAAGTCTTCCAACACAACATAACTAGAGATCCTTATTTCGACCTTGGTTCTTAAACCTTAGAACTCAATCTCTATCATCCAGAATTCATTACAAGACCTGAATCTCACATCCACATACTTTATAAGTCTGAACAAGATGTATGAATTAAAAAACATAACACAAGATGTAATCACATGATATGCCCCATTACTTTGACAATCACAGTAGGAACTGCCGACCATCATTACTGCCCAAATCCGATGCTAGTAGCAAACCTCATATCGATTAGAACCTCGTTCGAAACCTTCATACCCTACCGATGATGAAAGAAACACGCATAACCGCTTAACCACTCATCTGATCAATAAGCCAAGAAACTCACTCGCTCGACAGGGACATTGTCCACATCCTCAACAAAATATAGTGTTATTCTTCCAAACCTTCCTCATCCCAATACAATAGCGCAAATCTCAGATCTTAAAACCTTATCTCATCCAATACGAGCAGTCGCACCGACAAGCATCAAAAATAAACATATGGAGCCACACACAACTCGAGTACGCTACCAAGTAATAATTCATATATGATAGATAACAGTAAGAAAACTAAATAAGAAAAATACTAAGAAAGTTAAGCAGGAAGGGAAATTTTAGCATTTTACTATGAACTATTCTCAACAAGGGGAAAGAAAAATACACGAAATAGTAATAAGGAGCCACATTTCATCATTGTACCGTTGTGGTATGCAACCCGATCCTATCATATCACTTCATATAGGGTACCCTTCGAGCCATAATACTCGGGCTCACTGATCACATGTGCGTCAACATCAAGCACAACAGAGTGTACAAAATATAACAGTGGGGAAAATCATTAGGAACAAAAAATATTGAGAAAGTCAAGCACAACTATGGTGCAATAAGCAAATCGACATCACAAGGTCCACCTCGCCCATAGTGCCATGAGACCTAAACTGAATCACAATATGCGTGCGAAGAATCATGTAACCTTCACAACACGTCATAGCATAAGAGAGAAACATACGGCATAAACCAAAGCGTGAATAACATCCACTCTTCTCAATGATATACATATTGCATCAAATGCGCAGGAGCAAGCAAATCCAACCTGATACAGAATACACACCCTCACTGGGCTCAAAATAATCCCCAAACCAAATTTTGATCATCCTCAAACATGTAATAAACCTTCCAAAAGTCTAGCAACCTTTCCATAACACCTACCATTAATCATCCAATCTTCTAGAATTCTTCGCAACTCGCAATCAAGGAATAGTCCGCCAACAATAACATTCAGTGTTTGAGCCTCACGAATACCAGAATTTTCATACCCAATCCCAACACCGCTTCTCAAATAGTTGACACGTAATTCATACTCCATCATCTCGCAGAGAAACACACATAATTCGAAACACAATGTGCCTTCCAACGGGCGAACTCTACTTTGATGGGAATCCCATAGTGCCAACAAGACTTCAAACACCCAAAATTGTCCGAGACATCAAGAAATCGTATCCTTCCCTCCAAAACTAAACCGCAACCTTGTACATGCAACCTTTCAAGCCCACACAGCGCGTCGCCTCTAACATGCTAACCCGCAACACTACGAAAGTCTCATAGTCAACTTTGAACCATAAGCAAATTGAACACCTCATCACCCGAGAATCTTTAATTTAACTCAATCCAGGAGAACATCACCACATGCAATATAGCTTCTATAACTGTAGAAAACATCAACTCCGACTGTGGTCATAACCATGATAAATTCTCCGGAACTCAGTAATACAAAATCGAATAATCAGAACCAATCGCCTCTAACCCAATCGAGTCACGCAGACTGCCAACCCGAAAGTAACTCAATCCGATATGACCGTCCTGAGGGAACTTCCTGGGAACCCAAAGCCATTTCTTGCATCACTCCAACATTGACATGTAGACCTTCCTTGATAAGGAAATGTTGCAGATCCGATTACCATTTGCTACCTTTTTTAAGTCCACCCGCAAACAGATTCAAAAATCCTTAAAGACTACATAAGACCCAGAACTCTCCAGAACCTTCTCGATAACCACTCATCTTACTCTGATCTCCAATACACAACTAATACGCACCGTGAAACCCGTTCTTCACCAGCATATGACCATCCAAAGAAATAACCAAGCAATATCTCGTCCGGAAACTGATACGATCCATGACCCTACAATCCGATTGTCACTAGCAGACTCTACCACTTAGCTCGAAGCCATAGATCACCTTATTGGCACCTTGAAGTACCATATCTTCACAGCATGCCCCGATCCCGCACGACTATTTAGCTTAATACTTCAAAAACTCATGCAAAACTGGTCATAGAACGCCCCGAAGACTCTGCCAAGCACATACCATCATTGCAATAGTCAAATAACTTCCCCAAATGCTCTGAAATGATCACATATGCACTCCATCGAATGGAAACCTCACACGAGACACATGATACAAACTCATCATGCTGGAGATGGCCCACTGATTATACTCAAATCGACACCTTGCCATGAACCCACCTTAGTCACAGTAGCCATGCCACCAACCAATCTTTCCAAATCTGTGCTTACCAACCAGACCATGAACCCGCCTCATATCACAAATGAACAACTAGAAGATTTAACATTGCATCTACTTCTAAGGCTAGACAACACATCATAATCTATCTGCATCATCATCAATTGTCAGCACATAACGGATACTGAGTGCACAACACCATATATGAGCGATTCGGAGGAGTCAAAATCGTAGATTTCAAGCTGAAACAAGGCCACACGGTAAGGAAAGAAGAAAGGGAGTTTTTTTCCTAAATGCCTTGTAGACCCCCGAAGATAGGTATGGACGTCATCATACCGATCCACAGGACTCTACTAGACACTTTCTCATGACTCGTAGAACCTACAAACCTAGTGCTCTGATACCACCTTATCACGACCCAAAAACCACTAGTCGTGATTACACCTAAGTCGATCCACTAGGTAAGCCAACTAACTGAAAATACAGTCCAAAAGAGATTATAGAAAAATAGTAAAGAATTAGTTGAACATTTACAAATTTACCCAAGACCTGGTAGTACGAAGCACGAGCTTCTAAAATTTAGAATTTTAAAACTAATACAAATAAATACATGTTCTGATTGAAGGTTACATAAACGGATTAGCAATAACCTAAGCTATATTGGACAAGTGGCAGCTATATCCAAACGCACGAACATTTTCTGAATCAACATCCGATGTCACCAGCAACTTTGCTCCAAAATCTGCACGCAATGTGCAGAAGTGCACTATCAGTACAACCGACCACATATACTAGTAAGTATTTTGTCTAAACTCGTCGAAGTAATGACGAGGCTTTCAGTTGAAAGATGATATTTGTTATAACCTGTACATTAGACTAACAGTATAGGCAGTTCAAAACATAGTACACAAAAGTACCATATACAACTCTGTGAGACAGTCAATAATTACTAGCAGGAATTACAGTAGAAGATTTACAATCTTTCCTGGTATAAGAAGTGTATCCAAAATATCAAGTCACATGGCACGGTAACACCCCTCGTTCTTTTATCTCATCCTCACCATATATAAAAAATTTATGTAATAAATCAATTAGCACGGCAACACCCTTCGTGCATTCAACTCATCCTTCCAAATGTACGTATAACAGAACCAACAATATGACAGAAACACGATAACAGGAATTATAAAGTAGCAAATACGCGAGTAACAACAACGGGCAAGGATATACATGTGGGCAACAGTAAAGAACTAAACGAAAAACATGTGAGTAATAAAAACAATTGGAAAGTAAGGGATATCAACGTCAGTTAACTAGCATATTGGAGGCCCAGGTACAAATATGACAAATAAGAAGGAAACACATGGTCTTTACAAGTTAACAAATAAGGGCGTGAATGACTAGCATGACAAAATGCTTAAACTAGAGTGTGACGGAATAGGTATGACATGAGTATAATTTTAAAAGCAGGAAATAGACATAGCATAGGCATGGTAAGCAAGTAAAAGACATGGACAACGTAATAACAATTGAGATAGAGGTCAAGTACGGGACAATAACAACGTATCACACAAAATATATAATTTTGACAATAACGACTCAAGGTAAAGGCGGAAACGTATACACGAAAAACATATATCATATCTAATGCATGTCCCTCATTCTTACATGCACGGAAAAACCTTTCGTGCCATGACCTCACAATATTAAAAGCATAACAATACAAATGAAATGGCACGACATAACCCTTCGTGCTTTTACTCTCACATGATATGGCATGGTATCACCCTTCATGCTTTACACTCTTCCCTCACATGATAATGTATATGAAATGGCACGACATCACCTTTCGTGCTTTACACTCTTACTCACATGATAATGAATATAAAATGGCACGACATCACCCTTCGTGCTTGACACTCTTCCTCACATAATAATGAATATAAAATGGCACGGCATCACCCTTCGTGCTTTACACTCTTCCTTACCAAGCATATGAATATCAATAAAATGGCAAGGCAGGAAGTATAAATAACATCTAGGAGATTGTCCAAACGAATATTCCAAATAAATTCTTAATCACTGATTATCAATCCAACAATGATTCAATGAACTCTCAAGGAACACATAATTCAAGTACTTTGACAAATTTCACAATTTATCAACAGTACAAGTATGGAATCTAGCATCTCAAAATATTGGCCGTTAGAATATATTAATTATTATGCATAGAGATGACCGAATTAGGAACATCAATATATTATCAAAGTTCCATCAAATTTGATCAAGTTATAATAGGCTAATTCTCGATAATAACATTTAATACTTAGTTCTTAATATCTAGAAGTCAAGTGAGGCATGAAGCAAGAGGTCATAAAATTCTACAAACATAAATATAACATAATCCACCCCCAAACATGATTAACCCTGGCACATACATATACGCTCGCCACCTCATATATGTATCACCCCTGCAGGTAGCAAACAATGACAAATAAGAGGAAAAATTCTCTCAACAAAGTTAGGCAAAATACTTACCTCGAACAAGTAATTACAATACCGAGCAAGACAAGCGATGCTCCAAAAATACCATCACGCGCGTAGTGACCTCCGAACGTCTCAAAACTAGCCAAAAGCAACTCAAATACATCAAATAAAGCCCAAGGAAACAATTCCAACTGATAAAGATCGAATCCTAAATCAAATCCCAAATCGGGTCAAAAATCACACCCGGACCCACACCTCGGAACCCGACAAAACTCACAAAATTTGACAACTCATTCAATTAGGATTCCAACCATACTAGTTTCACTCAATTCCGACTCCAAATCAATGTTCAAAACTCAAAAAATTCATATTATGAAACTTTAGGCCAAAACCCCCAATTTCCTCTTTAAAATTCATCAACCAAAAGCTAAAATTGAATATAGATTCATGCAATATAACCAAAACCGAATAGAGAACACTTACCCCAATTTATATGGTGAAAATAGCCTAAAAATTTTCCCGATTTCGAGCTCCCCAACTCAAAATATGTTAAATAAATAAAACCCTCATTTTAACATTGTTCTACCTCATTTTTGTGCCAAATGATCTCAAAACTCGCTTTTGATGCCTCCAATAGATTTCTTGTGAAATTCTAGTCAAGTTAGGCTCTTGAATCACTCCATTTGACCTTATATTGAAGGACATATGTTGGTTTCAATATTTGGAAATAGTGCATATTTTTAAATACGAAGTCAGTGGCAATTTCGTAATTAATCTAAAAATCTAGCAACCCAATTCTTAGTAAAATAACCATAAACTCCTCATACGATGTCCAAATTCGACGATTCTTTTTTTTCTATGGCTCCGTAATTACGATATGAATTTAATGCTTCAATAAAAGCAGAAATTGGAGCTAATTTGCTTAATGTAGTACCATTTATGCTTGAAGAAACAATGTCGAAACATAAAAAACGAGTGCAACACAACCCAAACCTATCCGAAACTCAACCGAGCCCCTCGGGACCACGTCCAAACGTAGCAACAAATTCCATAACATAACAAGGACTTACTCGAGCCCTCAAAATATCGAGCGAAGTGCAGATACTCAAAACGACATGTGGGGTCGTCACAAGAAACCTCGTGCAACAACGTAACATTTCTCACAACGACAACAAGTGTGCCAAAACATAACAACTCAAAGAAATGATTTTCACAACATGTTCCCAGATGCCAAAATATTTCCTAAGAACAGTTTTAATATCACAACCACGCATATCCCTCGGCTAAACGATACTAAATACAACATCAACATCAACATCAACAACGATAATAACACAAGAATACGGCAAATAAATCAACTCAGGAACTTCAGAACACAAAGAGACGGAAGCACGAGCTCACAAAGAATGACACAACATGGAATAATAGTCTCAACATTACTAGATCAACAAGGAAGAGATAATGTGTAGCATTGATTCCGCAAAAGTACAATTCGATAATAAGAGAGATAACACGAGTCAATAATTCTAAATAAGGATAAGTCAACAATGATAAGGGATAACAAAACTTCATTTTAGGTTGACCAATTATGAAAGAGATTCAATAAATTCAATTAAGTAAAAGATAATAATAACTTCAATTAAGGATAAGTAATTAGGGACGGATAGCATTTCAATAGAATAAGCAAGAACTTCAGTTACGGCACATAAGAGTTTAATCGACAATAAGGATAGAACATGAAGCAATTAATTCCAAATAATATAAAGATGAAATTAGTAAATGGGGGATTTAACACAACAAAAAAACTTCATATCTAATAAACATAAGAACCTAAGAGCCCTAAATGGTCAAATTTCTACAAATAAGATCGAGCACGTACTCGTCACCTTGCGTACACGGCCTTCACATGACACAATTAGCATAAATGACTCAAATCCTAAGGGGTAGTTCCCCCACACAAAGTTATGCAAGATACTTACCTCAAAGAAGCTAGATGATCGCTCTAAAATGACATTCTCGCGTGAAATAACCTCCGGACGGCTCAAATCTAACCAAAATAACTCATAAATAAAACTCGTAGAAAATATTTTCAGATAATAAAGCTTCGATTTTAATTAAAACTAAAAATCCAAACCCTGGGACCGCACCTCGAAACCCGGTAAAATTCACAAAACCCGAACACTTATTCTGATACGATTTCAACCATACAAAAATTATCAAATTTCGATAACAAATCGCCCTCCAAATCCTCATTTTTTCATTTTTTAAAGATTTTGCAAATTTTTCCAATTTTTCACTTTGATTCTACCATTTTAATATTAAAACTCAAATAAAATGATGAAGTATAGATAGAAATTGAACAAGGGCACTTACCCAACGATTGTAGATGAAATTTGTGACGACCCGACCGGTCGTCTTGAGAGTTAAAGCCCCAATCCCCTATTAATTATTTCCCCTACATCTATTTCTGCTATTGTGACTTTCCGAGAGGGTTCGATTTGGTATTCGGAGTGCATTGAGACACTTAGTCTCTTAATATGAAGCTTAAGTTGGAAAAGTCGACCAGATGATGACTTATGTGTAAACAACATCGTATTTAAAGTTTGATAGTTTCTTTAGCTTCGTTAGGTGATTTTTGTCTTAGGAGCGCGTTCGGAATGTGAATTGGAGGTCCGTAATAGAATTAGGCTTGAATTGACGAAAGTTAGAATTTTGGCGATTTTGGCTGGCAGTGAAATTTTTTATATCAGGGTCAGAATGGATTTCCGAAAGTTAGAGTAGGTTCGTGGTGTCATTTTTGACTTGTGTGTAAAATTTGAGGTCATTCGGACATGATTTGATATGTTTTGATGTCGTTTGTATAATTTAGAAAATTCAAAGTTCATTAGGCTTGAATCCATGTGTAATTGGTGTTTTAGATGTTATTTTTCATGATTCTAAGGTTCCGTATGGTATTTTACGATTGGTTGGTATGTTTGGTTGAGGTCCCCGAAGCCTCGGGTGAGTTTCAGATGCTTAATGGATCATTTTTGGACTTTGGGAGTTGGCAGATTTCTTGGTGTTTGTTGCAGACATTTTCTTTGCATTCGCGTGGGAGGTTTCACGATCGCGTAGGTCATCTGAGAGGTCAGCTAAAGTTTCTCTTCGCGTTCGTGAATATGAAGACACAATCACGTAAGGTTATCAGGTTGTGCAATGTGAACGCGTGGGCTAAGCCGCGTTCACGAAGAAGAAGTGAGGCAGTAGTGGAGTTTAAGCGTTACTCTTCACGGTCGTGTGATGACAATCGCGATCGCGTAGGTGTGAGCAGCTAATGCATCACATTTTCATGGGGTGTTATGCGTTCGCGTACAGTTAATTCTAAGGAAGAAAAGTTTTTCTTCGCGATGGTGAGGCTCTTTCCGCAATCGCGATTAAGAAACCACTTGGCATATTTAAAGTGTTCAAAATCGAGGGTTTATGTCATTTTCCACCATTTGGACTTAAGAGCTCGGAGTTAGGCGATCTTTGGAGGGATTTTCACGTGGGTGTTTGGGGTAAGTGATTCTTACCTTATTTTGGTTAATTCCCATGATTTTGTCTTTAATTTCATCATTTAATCAGTGAATTGGAGTGGAAAATTGGGGAAACTTTTGGGAAAAATACTTAGGCCAAATTTTGGAGTTTTGATCAAGATTTTGGTATCGTATTTGAGAAAATTTTGTATGGTTAGACTCGTGAGTGAATGTATGTTCATAATTTGTGATTTTTACCTGATTCCGAGACGTGGTCCCGGGGAGGTTTTTTGGGCGATTTTCCAATTTATTGCTTTAACCTTGATTTCGTTCACTAGATTTGATTCTTGTAGTTATATTTATGTTATGTAATTGGTTTTGGCTAGATTTGGGCCGTTCAGAGTCGGATATTCGTGGAAAGAGCATGATTTCAGATAATTTGAGCTTGATTCGAGGTAAGTGGCTTGCCTAACCTTGTGTGGGGGAACTCCCCTTACGATTGGTACTGTTGTTGATATATGAACATCGTGTACGTGAGGTGACGAGTACGTACATGGGCTAATTATTGTAAAACCCAATTTTCATTAAATAATAACTTGTGATTTCTCTTATTTGAACTTATTAGCATGTGTAGTATCTGGTTAGACTAAGAAAGCATGCCTACTTTCCTTAACTGTTTACCTGGACTACGTGCAACATGTTTTGTGATTTTACCTATCATTCTTAACTTGTACTTAGGTTAAGTTGTAAGATTTCGTGCCGTAACTGTTGAATTCTATTGTTTGGCTGCGTATTTACTTTGGGACTACGGAACTGTATTCCGGAAGAACCCATTGTACTGCATATTTAATTTTTAGATCCCCCTTGTCTTGCATATTTACTTTGGGACTACAGAACGGTATTCCGGGAGATCCCCCTGCACATTTATGTTTGGGACTACGAGACGGTATCTCGGGAGATCCCCCATTGTTTTGCTGTGTACTGAGTTGTTGTTTTCTATGTTTCTTCCTTGTTAAATTTCAGCCTTATTTACCGTAATATTTCATTTTGCCTTGCCTTATTTTTGTGTGTGTGTGTATCTATATATTAAGAGCGTGATTTCATGAGTCCAGCATGCATT
>ML346291.1:0-66953 GCA_005239505.1 Nicotiana paniculata
CTTGCTTCCAAATACCCTGCAGGGTTGTGAAGTCATACAAATGTAACTTCTACTTAAGCCAACGAAACATGGGGCTTTTGCATCCGTACCCACTTTTTGTGTTACGTTTTAACTTATATCCGCTTTGTAAAAAAAATTGCATCTGTACCCGCTTTTGTGCATAACTTCAGCATACAGGGCTGAAGTAGCAAAGGCAATCACGCAAAACTTCAGCATTCTAGTAGACGG
The DNA here is from genome assembly GCA_005239505.1 of Nicotiana paniculata. Classification (NCBI taxonomy): domain Eukaryota; kingdom Viridiplantae; phylum Streptophyta; class Magnoliopsida; order Solanales; family Solanaceae; genus Nicotiana; species Nicotiana paniculata. The sequence goes on from ML346291.1 coordinate 229, forward strand.
GCCTGAAGTAGCTTGCGAACTTTAGCTCTAGAGCTGAAGTTTGTCTTTGTAACTGGGGAACTAACTTCAGCTCTAGAGTTGAAGTTTTTGTCTTTGTAACTGGGGAACTTCAGCTCTAGTNCCCGTATGCTGAAGTTTTGTCTTTGTAACTGGGGAACTTCAGCTCTAGAGCTGAAGTTTTTGTCTCTGTAACTGGGGAAATTCCCCAGTTATAAAGACAAAAGTTTCAGCATACGGAGCTGAAGTCTTTATAACTGGGGAACTTCAGCTCTGAAGTTTGTAACTAGAAAACTTTTGTCTTTGTAACTGGGGAACTTCAGCCCCGTATGCTGAAGTTTTATCTTTATAACTGACGAACTTCAGCTCAGCGAGGAAAAGGGAGCTGAAGTTATTTAAAAAGTGGTTACAAATTAAAAGTTTTTAAAAAAGCGGGTATAGGTTAAATGGGAGCGGACCAAATAGGTGCCCCGCGCAATTTTTACACGAAACATAGAGAGGATCATGAAATAAAGAAATCTTTTTCTTATGCGAATCATTTTATTCTCCTTAGAAATTATGAATTGCTTAATGCAAAAAGGTTTAAGGTAACCCATTTTCTATCGGGGAAGTTACGCCATATACCTCTCTACCTGGCCTTTTTACCTCATATATCTTTTAGAGTTTGTTATTTTGTGGCTAAATTATTTTTTCATATAAATGGAGGGGCTTTACTCCATTGTAAATCATTCCAAAATTAATAAGAATTCTCTCTCATTTCTCTGCAATTTTTTTTCTTTTATTGTTTCATTTCACGTTATCAGCACGAAACATTACCGTCTCAAGAAGCTCTTTGAGAAGACTAAAATATAATTTTTCTCCTCTTTTAATTATGACTGATTTTATAAAAAGAAAGTTCGTTGCCATTGAAATTTTGGGCAAGAACTATATGTCATGGGTGTTGGATGCTAAAATCTATTAAGATGCAATGGGTCCTGGAGACGCCATTAAAGATAAAAATAAAGCATCTACCCAAGACTATGCTAAGACTTTAATTTTCTTGCGCCATCACCTTAATGAAGGGTTGCAAAAATAGAATATCTCAGTCAAAGTCCACTTATTTTGTGGAATGGCTTAAAGGAAAGATATGACAACTTAAAGTTGGTCACACTTCCACAAGCACGATATGATTGAGCTCGTCTGAGGCTCCAAGACTTAAAGTCTGTTCTTGAATATAATTCTGCGATGTTCAGAATTATTTCTAAATTGGAACTCTGTGGAGATAGTATCATCGACTATGATATGCTTAAAAAAACGTTCACAACGTTTCATGCCTCCAATATGGTCCTGCAACAACAGTACCGAGAGAAATATTTCAAGAAGTACTCTGAGTTGATTTCTCTTCTCCTTGTGGCTGAACGAAACAATGACTTGCTCATAAGAAATCACAATAATCGGCCTACTAGGTCTACACAATTGCCTGAACTGGATGAGTGCATTCCCATTATGCTAAGCGTGGAAAAGTTCACGACACTGTTCGTGGCCATGAAAGAAATTTTCCTGGTGTTAATCACCAACCCCCCTCCCATTCTACCCGACCAAGGAAACATGATATTTTATGAGTCGTATTTCATCAGGAGGGGGTTCTTGGGTTTAGAAATCATTGACTATGTAAGAGAGTTTAATGGGTAAGGTCTGATGGGTCGGGTAGAATGGGCCGATTGGACATATTTTGAGTTGGTTTTAAATTAACCAATAATTTAATGTCACGTTATTAAAAAACTATTATTTTTTAACCGGATTTGGGTTGTTAACTATGGGGCTTTTGCATCCGTACCCACTTTTTGTGACACGTTTTAACTCATACCCACTTTGTAAAAAAATGGCATCCGTACCCGCTTTTGCGCATAACTTCAGCATGCGGGGCTGAAGTAGCAAAGACAATCACGCAAAAATTCAGCATTCTAGTAGACAGGCCTAAAGTAGCTTGCGAACTCTTCAGCTCTAGTAAATGGGGAACTTCAGCTCTAGAGCTGAAGTTTTTGTCTTTGTAAATGGGGAAGAACTTCAGCTCTAGAGCTGAAGTTTTTGTTTTTGTAAATGGGGAACTTTGGCATAAGGGGCTGAAGATCCCCAGTTATAAAGACAAAAACTTCAGCATACGGGCTGAAGTTCCCCCAGTTACACTGGGGAACTTCAGCTCTAGAGCTGAAGTTTTGTCTTTTGTAAATGGGGAACTTCAGTATACGGGGCTGAAGTTCCCAAGTTATAATGACAACAACTTCAGCTCTAGAGCTGAAGTTTTGTGTTTTGTAAATGGGGAACTTCAACATATGGGGCTGAAGTTCCCAAGTTATAATGACAACAACTTCAGCTCTAGAGCTGAAGTTTTCTAGAGCTGAAGTTTTGTCTTTGTAACTGGGGAACTTCAGCCCCGTATGCTGAAGTTGTTGTCTTTATAACTTGGGAACTTCAGCTCTAGAGCTGAAGTTTTCTAGAGCTGAAGTTTTGTCTTTGTAACTGGGGAACTTCAGCCCCGTATGCTGAAGTTTTGTCTTTATAATTGGCGAACTTCAGCTCAACGAGGGAAAGAGGAGCTGAAGTTATTTAAAAAGTGGGTACAAGCTAAATTTTTTTAAAAAAACGGGTATAGGTTAAATGGGGGCGACCAAATAGGGTGCCGCATGCAATTTTTACGTTAACTATAGGGGGAAGCTGTGAGCCAAAATATTAACGGGGAGGTCATATTTACTCAATAGGTGGATGTGGGACAATTTTAGACCAAATTTGACAGTTTAGGGATTTTCTGTATTTTATTTTGGTTTGAATATTATATTCCAAATAAGATTAGAGTATTGCAATATGTTTGATTTGAATATTATACACCAATTAAAATATTGTGGTATGTTTGGTTTGAATATTGTATTCTTTATTAGAATATTGTGGGATGCAGATTTGAATATTGTATTCCAATTTAAAATATAGGGGTATGCTTGGTTTCTAACAACATTGAAAGCTTCTTTCCGCCATTGTTGTCAGAAACATTTTATCTTTTTGGACCTGGAACCCTAATTTTTACCGTGCCATATTTTTTCTACTTTCCTTTATGCCAAAATCCTTATTGGATGCTCGAACTTTAGATTTTGAGATCGTAATTTCGCACATCTAGCATTATCATCCCTTTGGAAGCCGATTCATAGATTGCATGTGGAGTTTTATCCAATAATTCCACTATTTCTGATTGAATTTCAATGGGAAAAGAAAGTTTATCGTCCTTTCCAAGTATTTTTCAGTGTTATGGAAGCCAATTTTCTCTTCATCCAATCCTTAGCTTTTTTAGTGCTATTGCTTGCTTGAGATGGAAAAATTGAAAGAAGTGATTGTGTGATCAATGAAAGAACTAGTAAGAAGGAACAGACGAGTATAAAATGCTTAATAGAATTTTGAGAAAGATATAGTATTATCCCAATTAAATGTTGATTGAAGATATCGTAAAAGAATTTCTAAAAAATAATTTAATCCCTTAAGATGTGGGATATGTTTAATTGTATAATGATATTTAAAATTTTAAGAAGTAAATAAAGTTATATAAAAGGTATAGAATGTAAAATAAATATTTTAAAGGTATATGAAGTTAAAGATTGTTTTTAATGGGTAGACCACATAGTTTCTCTTCTTTGTCTAATGTGTAAACATAGTACGAGCTAGCTAGCTTTCGGAATGGTAAGTGAAAAATAGCCAGCGTTTGTAAAGTCAGTAAAAAATATCCACTATTTTGCTGCAACACGAGATGTTCCAGCATAATATACTGGAGATTGGAGCACCTGTGTATGAACTTCCAGCATATTATGCTGGAACTCCAGCACACGAAAAGTTCCAGCATAATATACTGGAGAGTGGAGCTCCTATGTATGAACTTCTAGCATATTATGCTGGAACTCCAGCACACGAAAAGTTTCAACATAATGTACTGGAGATTGGAGCACTTGTATATGAACTTCCAACATATTATGTTGGAACTTCAACACATTATAAAATTTCAGCATGTTATGCTGGAAGTTCACATGTAAAATATTCAAACTCCAACATATTATGCTAGAATATTTTTCGGATTTTGAACAATGTATTGGTTCATATTTATCTTTACATGAAAAGTGGCTATATTTCGATTACTTTTGAAACTGTGGTTATTTTTCAATTACCACTTGTAAATCTGGCTATTTTTGAATTTCACCCGTCTCGTGTTAATGTATTATTTATTGGGATCTTCACACAAACATCCAACCATATTTATTGCTTACTTTTTCTAGCCATATACATAAATTATAAATTAATTATACATTATTATACACATATAATACATAAATTATGCATATATTATAACCTCATCGGCTATTTTTAATTTAAGCGGTTAGATGAGGTTATTTGGGTTAATGAGATCTTTACACAAATTTTTAGCCATATACACAATAGTGGGTCATATATTATTTTATTTGAATAATTTTAGAGAAAATAGTAATATAGTAGTTAAAGAAGTAGTTTGATTGAACTCTTGGAGGTTGTTCAAATGTCCTCAAATGAAAAAAGAAAGTCATACAATGAGAAAAACGGAGTAATAAATTAAACATCTTTGAGAAAGGTGGAAACTATATTAAGTCAACACTTTCAAAGTACCACCATTATTTAGAAAATTCGGATAGGAATACATAAAGTTTAATTGGATATACTATAACTAGTTACAGGAAAGTCAGTACAATCTTTTCGATCAAGAAAATATTTATTTATTTATTTATTTATTTATTGTTCAGATTTGAAGACAAATATTGTCATAAGTATTGTTGTTAACACTTTCTAAACTTAACATTATTTTGAAGTATCAAGGATTGGAAAATAAAAAAACTAACAAAATTCTCTCTCTAAAACTGTTTTCTCTCGACGTACGTTAATATGGACCTGCTAACGTACGCAGTAGGAAGCCATGAAAGGGAGAGGACGACCCAAGCAGAACCTTATGAAGATTCCGGCCACTGATCAGAGATCAGTAGATGACCAAAATGCAGTAATGGAGCTGTTTGTCTTACCAAAAGGAATAAGAATTTAAGAACCAACTAAGACTGTCACTCCGAGGAGCATGCAAAATGAGCAAAACAAGATGGAAGTAGATCCAACGCCAAAAAATGCCAAGATGAAAGCAGTGATAACTACACCTATAGCTGCTAGTGGTATAGGATGTGGATCTGGGAGTGGAAAAGCTCAGTCATAGCTGAAGACGCCAAATATCAATGAAACAGTGCCATGCAAATCTGACACTGTAGAGATCCCCAAAGGTACTGAGCAAATTGAAAAGGTAAAAGGAAACAATCATGGGCTAATGTAGTAACAAGGAATAAATTGGCAATGAGAGGGGTGAATCTCATTATATCGCACCGATGATTCAAAATGGAGAGAAAATTGTGAAGCTAGATCTTGAGGATGTTGAACAGGAAAATGCAAAATGGAGCTCAGCAATAGTGTTGTATGTAATTGGAGATTCACGTACAATAGGAGCTATGGAACGATTCATAAATTCAGTCGGTAAATTTTCAACTAAACCTCATATTTATTATCATAATGAAGATTATTTTGTGATTAGATTTACTAATTTTGAAGAAAGGAACCAAGTATTATTTACTGGGCCTCATACTGTCAATAATCGACCCATAGTTATGAAAGAATGGACACCAGACTTCAGTCTGCATGATGAAGTATTGAGAACCATTCCGTTGTGGGTAAGGTTTCCAAATCTTCCACTCAACTGCTGGAGTATGAAGGCACTAAGTAAGATAGGAAGTGCATTGGGAAATCCAGTATATGTTGATGATTGTACAACTGGTTCAATCAGGATTTCTTATGCGAGGATGTTAATTGAGATAAACATTACCAAAAACCTGCCTAGAAGAGTGAAGATGTTGGATCCAATGGGCAAAAAAATTGAACAAGATATTAGTTATGACTGGGAGCCAACTTATTGCAACAAATGTCTGAATATAGGGCATAATTGTAATGAAAGCAGAATTCAACAACCATAGAAGATGTCAAAGGCAAGCAAGTCTGGCAGAGGACTGACAGAGATGGTCCCAAGGAAAATAAGCAGGAGATAGAGCTGATAATAGGCTAAATTCACGTAGTTTAGTGTATATTATACTCCAACTTAATGATGCTTCACTAGCCTAGGGTTGTTAAATGATGTTAAACTGGCTCTAATTGTGGAATTTATGTTTCGCAGGAGTAAAATGCGCTTATGAGAACCAAGGATGGTGTTTGGAGCCAAATTGAAGGAGAAAAACCCCTTGGAGTATTGAACATATGAAAAGAAGGAAGGAAATCTCTGGGACAGATTAAAAGTCCACTAGCGCGACCTTAGCGCGTCCACTAGTGCGACCGCGCTAGTCCAGATGCCAGGGGCAGACCAAAACCCCATTAGCACGCCCACTAGCGCGACCGCTCTACCCAGCGATCCCCAGGCAGAACAAAACCCCATTAGCGCGCCCACTAGTGCGATGACTAGCGCGGGCGCGCTAGTCCCAGTCGTGCACGTTATTTCCCAGGGGTACAATTGGAAGTTTGGGGAAATTTCACTTAACCTATATAAGGTTCAACTCACCCAAAAAAGGAGATTATCAAGGTTTATAGGCTTGTTCAAGAAAAGCAAAGGCAAGAGGCAATGAGGGCAATTGGGCATCAAATCTCATATCTCTTCCTTGTGATTTTACCATTGTTGATGAATTCTTTTGTTATTTTCAGTACAATTATGAGTAGCTAATTTCTTTAGTCTAAGGTTTTGGTGGAACCCGTTGAGGATGAACGTATTGTTATATTAATATAGTTTGCTTGGTTTTCATCTCTATTTGTTCAACTACGTTCTTGTTGTAGTTGATTGAAGGGCCCTCAATTAGCTGTGCCTATTTAGTGTGTATCTGCTCGGGAGGGAGTGCATATTTAGGTAGTTGTTGAACAACACCACTCCCAAAGTATAGGAGGAAACAATAACCGAGGGTTTAAAGGTTGGTTTAGGAATAATGATACCTTGGGTGCAATCTAAAGTGAACTGTAATAAAAGTCAGCTAGCGTAGCTCGAGAGAGTGCGTCTAGTAAATTATCATAATTTTTCGAGAGAGAATTACGGTAACATGCGTGTTCATAATTGATAGAGATAATTAGGCCAAACTATATGAAATATACAAGAAGGGATTCCATCAACGGGGGAAACCATAACATTAGATCCTTATCGCAATTGTTTACACCTCAGTTTTAGTTATCTTTTAATTTACTTAATTTCATTCAGTTGTAGTTAGTAAAAATACCGGATATTGATATTCATAACCTCTGGGAAATTGATTACTGAGAATCAAGTGAGTCTAACAACAATAGTTGATAGGTTAATTCCCTGTGGGATTCGACTCTGGGCGAAATACTCAGATTATATTTGCAACGCCCGCTTAGTTTTTTTATAAGACATAGTTGAGCGTGATCAAATTTTGGCGCCGTTGCCGGGGAAGATGTATTGAGACGAATCTTGTGCTTAATTGGGAGAAGTTCCATTTCATGGTACAATAGGGAATAGTCTTGGGACACTTGGTGTCGAGCAAAGGAATCGAGGTGGATCGTACCAAAGTAGATATGATTGCAAAGCTTCCACCTCCCTCATCAGTCAAAGAGATAAGAAGCTTCCTTGGGCACGCCGGGTTCTATCGGCGATTCATCAGAGACTTCTCCAAAATATCCAAACCTCTATGTAAGTTTCTCGAAAAAGATAACCCTTTTGTGTTTTCTAATGATTGCAGGGTGGCTTTTGAGGAGTTGAAAAAGAGGCTAGTCACGACCCCGATCATTGTTGCCCTCGACTGGGAGCAACCATTCAAGCTCATGTGCGATGCTAGTGACTACGCAGTGAGAGCAGTGTTAGGACAGCGAAAAGAAAAGATTATGCACCCGATCTACTATGCAAGTAGGACATTGAGTGGAGCTAAGCTGAACTACACAGTGACCGAAAAAGAGATGCTGGCAGTAGTGTTCGCCTTTGACAAGTTCAGATCATACCTGATCGGCTATAAGGTGATTGTGTACACTGAACATGCTTCCCTCAGGTATTTGATTGAGAATAAATAATCTAAGCCGTGCCTAATTCGTTGGTTGCTGCTACTGCAAGGATTCGATCTAGAGATTCGTGACTCTAAGGGCACGGAGAACCAAGTTGCAGACCATCTGTCGCGACTTGAAGGTGCTTAAAATGCAACGGAAGCAGAGGATATTCTGGAAACCTTTCCAGACGAGAAGCTACTTGCTACAAGCATGGAGGAGGTGCCATGGTATGCAGACATTGCAAACTACCTGGCAAGTGGTATTGAGCCCTATGAACTCTCATCTGTCCAAAAGAAAAGGTTTTATCGTGATTGCCGTAATTATTATTGGGATGAACCTCACCTGTTTAGAATTTGTATTGATAATATGTTACGGAGGTGCGTCCCCGAGATAGAGCAATTTTTTGTTTTGCAGGCTTGTCACACATCAGCGTATGGAGGGCATTTTGGAGGAGTTCGAACATCAACCAAAGTTCTAGAGGCCGGATTCTACTAGCCAACTGTATTCAAAGATGCACACCAATGGGTGAAAGGTTGTGATGAGTGTCAAAAGACGAGGAACATATCCCTTTGGCATGAGATGCCTATGAACCCGATTCAAGAGGTCAAGGTGTTTGATGTTTGGGGGATTAACTTCATGGGTCCCTTTGTCAGCTCCTATGGCAATAAGTACATACTTGTTGCTGTAGACTATGTATCAAAATGGGTGGAAGCTGCAACACTCGCCACCAATGATGCAAGGGTGGTGGTGGGGTTCTTGAAGAAAAACATATTCACCCGTTTTGGGATCCCAAGGGCCATCATCAGTGACAGAGGCACTTACTTCCGCAATCATGCCTTCAAAAAGTTATTAGCTAAGTACGATGTGCGCCACAAGGTGGAAACCCCTTATCACCCTCAGAAGAATGGGCATGTTAAGGTATCTAATCGATAAATCAAGAGTGTGCTGACTAAAACGGTGAACGCCACAGGAACTGATTGGGCGAAAAATCTTGATGACGCACTCCGGGCCTACCGAACTGCATTCAAAACACCAATTGGTAAGTCGCCATACAAGTTGGTGTTTGGAAAGGCCTGTCACCTGCCGGTAGAACTGGAACATCGAGCTTGGTGGGCACTGAAACAGTTAAACATAGAACTTGATGCTGCGGGCACAAGTCGAGTCACTGAGCAACATGAGTTGGATGAATTCTGGTATCTTGCATTTGAAAGCACGAGGCTGTATAAATAAAGAAGGAAGAGGCTACACGATAAGAACATTGTGGATTGAAACTTCAAACCCGGAGATATGGTACTACTATATAACTCAAGGTTGAGACTATTTCCGGGTAAACTCAAGTCCTGATGGTCTGGACCACTTCGTGTGGTCGAAACGTGTCCCTCAGGTGCTGTAGAGATTGCTTCTGAAAAAGGTGCCCCCACATTCAGAGTTAATGGGCATAGATTGAAACCGTATGTGGGGATGGACGAGAACAAGGAAATGTCGGTGGTGCTTCTTGATGAACATCAGAGGTCGAGCGATCCTTAAATGCGCTCATTCTGCATCGTGCCGCGGCGTTAAATCAGGCGCTTCATGGGAGGCAACCCATTGACTTGTTGTAATTATCGTGCCACGACATTAACTAAGGCGCTGGTTGGGAGGCAACCCAATATGTAGTGTTTATAGTGTAAGTACTAACATATGCAGGTGTGCGCGGGCAAGGGTGGACTCAAGCCACCCCAAGGAACAAGTCAAAAAAGAAAAGTGTGGTGAGGCCTGGACTAGCGCGACCACGCTACTGAGCGTGCTAGTGGTCGCGCTAATGGCCTTTTGCACTGTCTCAAGTTCTCACCACTAGCGCGCCCGCGCTAGTGGTCGCGCATACTGGACTTATTTTCTGCCTCAGTTATTCCTAACTAGCGCGGTCGCGCTATAGGCGCGCTAGTGACCGCGCTAGTACCATCGCGACACCAGGTAAGTTTTCTTTTAATTTTTTTTATTATTTCTTTTTCTTTTTACCCCAACCACACAAATTAACCTAACTCCACTTCTACCCCCCCATCCCCACGTTTCCCCATCGGTTACAATCACCCTTCTCCTAAAACCCTCCCTCTCCTTCTCCAACTCTTCTTCTTCCTTCACATAATAAAAAAGAAACGCCTCAACTCCTCTTCTCTCTTATCCAGCCCAAGCACTCACACAAGTCCAATCTCTTTCTCACTCAATCCCCATAACACAACTCTCTATATCTCACTCTCTCAACTCCACAGGTATGTGTCTTCTCTACTAGTTTTCTTTTAATTTTGTAGTTTTTCCTTTTCCTTTGTTAAAAATTGTAGCTTTTTCTTATTGTTTAGTAGTTGTAATGGTGAGATATGTGTAGTACTTGTGGGTGAGGCTATTTGGGACTGTGTATTTCTTGGTTTAGTTGGCTGATGTTTGAGACGTTGAGGTGGTAATTGGACTCTAAACTTGAGTAATTGGGGGCTCCGGTAGGTAATGCCCACCAAGTGTTTTTGTAAATGCCTCTTAGAATAGAAATAATGTGACCAATTGTAGGGTGAAGTCTGAGTAACCACAATTGGGTCACTGTGTTGGGCTGAGCTAATGATGTGTTTTTTGTAGATACAATGGCCCCCCGAAAGCGTCAAGCAACCGACTCCTCATCAAGACGAAAAAAAGGTTCTTCAACCGGAAGGCCATGGAAATACGTTGACACTCGGCCCTTCGACAACAATAAATGTGTATCAGCAAAGGCCCAGGACAGGTTCGTGGAAAAGGAAGCGAAGTCAGCAATACCTGAACGTGGCATGGAGATAAACGCCATCCGACAGAACTGTCCTAGGATGCATGACGAGTTGATGAGGCATCCTTTGGATGTCTTATTTGAGGATCCTGATGAGGAAAATTCCATGATCATACGGGAATTTTATGCCTATGCTCCGGAACACAAGAATTATGTTGTCACAGTGCGGAGCAAGCAGGTGAACGCTTCGGTGGAAGCCATTCAGAGGATCTACAGGCTGCCACGTTGATTTGTACGAGGACGGTTATGAGGCGCATGGTAAGAAGTATTCGCAGTGGGATAAGTTCCTCCCAACCATTTGTACACCGGACGCAGAGATGAGGTGGTACAAGTACGGGAAAAAGTCCCACTCATCAGCCCTCAGGTTTGAAGCAAAATGTTGGCTCTACCTCATTAATAACAGGCTCATCCCATCCAACAACACCTCGGAGGTGAAAATTCCTCGAGGGTGTTTGATTTGGTGCTTCGTGACGGGTTGCAACTTTGATGTGGCCCGACTCATTCATGATGAGATGTTTGTCCGCAGTAAGGTGCAGATGTATGGATTATTCTTCCCATATCTCGTCACTAGGTTGTGCCTTGAAGCTGGGGTGCGAGGAGACTTTGCAGTAGATGGCAGAGTGATAAGGGATTACACCTTCCGAGCTGATAAGGTTACAACGGGAAAGGATGCTGTGATAGTTGGTGATGAGGAAGAGGAGCATGACTCTGATGAGGACGATGAGGAGGAGGAACAACACCACGAGGAAGAAGAGAATGAACATATGGAGGAGGAGCAGCCCGCTCAGGAGCAGGCTGCAGATGTTGGAGGCCCATCTAGGGCCACCCGGGGATAGCGAATGGACCACCTGGAGCAGGAGGTGGACAGGTTGAGGACCTCAGTGACTGACTTGGGGTCGAGAGTTGATGCAATGTCTTCCCAACAAGAAATATCAGAGAAGAAGATAATGGGTTGGCTGCATGCAATGGGTCGTGCTTGTCGCGTGGACTCAGGGACTGTCTCCGACCAGGATTGAGCTTTCAGGGAAGTCCCCTTACCTATCTCTATTTATTTTTATTGGCTATGAGGACATGTCCTCATCTTAAGTGTAGGGTGGGGGAAGGATTCCCTGTTTATGTATATATGTACAATTGTTAGTTGTTTTCCTTATTTGTCTTGTGATTTTGTACAATTACTAGTTATTTTCTTTATTTGTTGTTCTGTTTTGGTTTTACAATTAAGTCGTCTTGGCCCGATGATGGATCCCTTTCTACGGGGTTCTTGAGGTTCTAAGTCGACCACAAAAAAAAAAAGAAAATGTAGTGGACTCTTCCTAGGCAATTTTCTTGAGGGAAGTTAGTCCAAAGAAAACACCAAAAAGATTTTTTATTTTCTTTTTAGGTAGTGTAGTAACTCCCCCTTGGTTTTTCTTTTGACCACGGTTCTTTTCCAAGGGTTTAGCTTGAACCGGGTATAGTTAGTTTTTTTGTTGTTTTTCGTTAGTTGTTAGGTTTCTTTTGGGAAAGGATCTAAAATCAGAAAAGCATCCCTTAATGTTGTTACACCCGAACACAAAAGACCCTAGAGTATGACGCTTAGGCTCATTTGTTGACTCTTGTAGAATGCCTTAATTTTGTATGTTGTAACTGCCTTGAATGCTCGGAGAGTGTCTTGATGAACCAATCTGGAGTGAATTATGTGCCATATGTGTGTGAGGTATTTTGTGGTGTATTCTGTGTCCATATTCGATGCCTAGAACTTGCCCTGTGTGTGTGCAAAGCGAAATAGTAGTTCGTTCACTCTTAGAAGTGATATAGGCATTTCTTTGTGAAGCCCAATATAAAAGTATATCCACCTGATTGAAATTTACCATAGTTAATGCCTTTGATCTTATAAGCCTGTTTCTTTGGCAACCACATTACAAACCGTACCCAATTTTTTGAATGGCCTGTCTGTTTGAACCCTGTACCGCCCATGAGCACTTGAATTGTTAGAGAATATGTAAAAGTCAAAGTGTGGGGTGGTGGTTTGGTTTGTGAAGGGGAATCAAAGAAATAGAAAGAAAGGTGCAAGGCTGTGAAAAATACGAAAGAATAAACGCCACTTAGAAAAAAAAAATAGAGAGAAAAAGGACAATGAATAAATGTAGTCCTTGATGAGTGGTGGCTTGATAAAATTGCACCTAAATGAGTTTGGGGTAAATATAAGAAAAGTGTGGTGGAAATTCTGGCCGGACATAAGAATGGTCCGAAGGGTAAAAGTAATTGTATTAAAAAGTGCTTAGGGAGGTTAGTCACTATATCTGAATATATCCTACCCGTCCCTTAACCTACATTACAGCCAAATGAAGACCTAATTGATCTTAGACTAAATGGGCTCGAGTAGTAGAGTATTACACTACGAGCAAACCTAATATGCATCTTTGTGGCATATGAATGTTCTTTCCGAGAATTAGTGAATTCGTTCTATTTGAGTTCCTATTTGTTCTTAATATTATTCTTGTGGAACTACTCTCCTATGTGTGATGTGAGGGCACTTGATTCATGACGGAAAGGTAAGTTTTGACCTCTGTGTAGAGTACTTTGAGGTAGTAAGAATATTGCATGTCATGTGAGAGTCGACTCTTGAGGCGTAGATGTTACATTGCTGGGTACAACACTTGTAAAATGTTCGTGGTGTGACACCTTAGGTAAATGCTTGATGAAAGGACCTTTGTAGAATATAGTGGATTGCTCGAGGACTAGCAATAATTTAAGTGTAGGGTGTGTTGATACCCAATTTTTTCCTATATATTTTTAAATAAGAATGAATACCTTCAAAATGGCATATATAAGGATGCACAAGGTTTTTATAATTTTCCCATAATAAGGGTTTAAATTGATTTATTTTCTCCCCCTTTTATTCATAAAATCCAAAATAATTATTTCCAAAACTATTGTTATGATGATTTATTCATTTAATTTCTATACTTATGCCAAAATTTAATTAATATAATTTTTATGCATTTTTATAATTACATTTGGTATTTTTCAAGCTAAATTGCATATAATTGCAATGTTAGCCCATTTTAATGTATAATTATATCTTATACGTGTAAAATTGGCCCCTATATTTTTAAAATGATAATTATATATTTTAATCATTTTTTGTATAGAGAAATTATTTCAGAAAACTATTTATTATTTTATTAAAATTAAAATAGTGAAAAATTGGCTATTTAAATCATAGCCAAATTTGGCTTTCAATTATAGCCCAAATTGAACCCACTCCTAGACCAATTTCCCAACCCAATTAACCCGACCCAGACCCTATAAACTCCTACCCAAACCCGGAACCCATCTACCCGGTCTAATCCTGACCATTGATCTCCCAGATCAACGGTCCAAATAAGCCCTTTCCTTTTTTAGTCCTAAAGACCCATAACCTTACCTCATTTCCAAATCCCCCGCTGCCTTCAGATGCTCTCGTCTCTTCTCTTCTCTCAACCTAACCCTAATCCTGCCTCAACCGCCGCCTACCTCTCCGGTCATCTCCGACGACCACCTTTCAGCCCCAAGTGTCCAATGGTTTCCCCCTCGCCTTGCTCATCATCTCTGAGGCCTTCAAGGTCCCTGGGCCATGCCGACTTGTGTCTAGGGTTGCTGTTTTGGTTGTTCATGGCTTCTCCGGTGTGATTTTGGGCAAAATCACACCGTATTTGCTACAATTTTTGAAGTTTATAGCAGGTTCTTCTGTTTCTGTTTGGGTTTTTGAAACCCTAAATTTTATTTGAATCTCTTAGATCTGTGCTATTTTTTAACGATTCAAGTATTTTCTTTCTATGTTCTACACTATTCTCAAACCTCTCTTTAAAAATCATCAACTTTAAGTCGTTTTTACTTTCTTTAAAGTTAGGGTTTCTCAGAGTTGCTTCTACACTTGTTTAAACTGATTTTTTCTTTTTGTTTAAACCTCTTTCCTTGCTTATCTTGACTGATTCTATGTTCTTACTACTTTTAACTCGCCTATGTTAAAAAGCCCTAATTTTTAAGATCTTCTTTATCTTGATTCTTTGTGTTAGCTTGATTACTTGATTCTTGCTGAGATTCTGTGGTTACCATGCTTCGAATGGGTTTTAATGAGTCCTTGGACTACTTATATCACCTCTGTGTGATTATGTTCATCTTGATTGTTCATATCTTGCCTCTGCCTGTCGATATTATTGACCTTGCCTGTTTGCTACGTCTGTCTGTTCTTCTCTATTTATATGTTGAAGTATAGAATCATAGCTCTCTCTTGATTGATTCTGATTTCCTTATTTGATGGTGTGATTGAAAGATTTTTCTTTTGAAACCCTAAAATCTACCCCGTCTGTTTGAATCGACTGATCCAGTACCTTATTTGTTGTGGTACTTTATTCTCACTGAATCATTTCCTTAATTGAAGTTTTCTGAATTTAGTCCTAATTGACTAACCTATGCTTACTGAACTTTGACTCTTTCCTTATTAGTCACGTACTGATTTTTTCTTGCGTTATATGCTACTGGTTCTTACTGTTTGAATTAATCCTCTTAACTTAAGGGAATACTTGCATTGATTTACTGATGGATTGATTCCGAGTCCCTCAATTATTATGCTACCGTGATTATTACCTTATTTACTACTTGTTTTCAACTATAAATACTCTAGTCTTTCACTAACGCAGACACACAAACATTGGGGTTCAAAACTATCTCTCATACTAAAAAATCTCTGCTCTCTCTCTTGCGTTATTTGCTACTGTCTAAGTTAGCCGGCTGCAAGCTGATGTGTGGCTAGAATTCATGGTTTAACACATTATGTGCCTTACATTTTATGTGTGTTAATGATAAAAATACACTTTTGTATGTGCATAATGGAGTCTATTTCATTTGTAGGTGAATTGGAGATGGAATCCGAGCTAAATGGATGCATAAACGTCGAAAATATGCTCAAGAGGCGAAAAAGAGTGAACCGGGCTATAGCAGGGCGTTTGAGCTGTAAAGCCTGGTCATACCAGGCTTTATCCAGGCGTTTGGGGCATAAAGCATCGTAAGACCAGGCGTTTGGGGGGCGTTTGAGCCCTAACGCCAGGCCTGACCAGGCTTTATCCGAGCGTTTGGGCCATAAAGCCTGGTCCCTGGTCCGGTTCAATCCGAGTTTTGAAGATTTTAAGTGTTTCCCGGTTTGAATAGAAGTCTTCTACACGTTTAGGGTTTGTCTAAAACATATAAATAGACCCAAAAACACAACTTTGAGGGAGAGATGCCATTAGAGACAAGAGAAGCCTGTGGAATACTACTCAGCAACACAAAACATTGATTTTACATCTTTTATTCCTTAATTTGTAGTTTAATTATGCAAGTTATTTTGGAGTTGAT
Source organism: Nicotiana paniculata (assembly GCA_005239505.1). Lineage (NCBI taxonomy): Eukaryota > Viridiplantae > Streptophyta > Magnoliopsida > Solanales > Solanaceae > Nicotiana > Nicotiana paniculata. Next base: position 16,469 of record ML346291.1, read on the forward strand.
TATTATGAGCATGAGTATCTAATTTCTTTAATCTAGGGTTTTGGTTGAATCCGTTGGGGGATGAACTTATTGTGATATTAATATAGCTTTGATTGATTGATTAAACTCTATTTGTTCAACTACGTTCTTGTTGTAGTTGATTGAAGGGCCCTCAATTAGCTGTTCTTATTTTTTATATATCTACTTGAGAGAGAGTATACATTTAGGTAGTTGTTTGAACAAGACCACTCCCGGAGTATAGACGAAAGTCATAACCGAGGGTTTAGAGGTTGGATTAGAAATAACGATACCTCGGGTGCAATCTAAAGTGAGCCGTAATGCAATCTAGCTAGCGTAACTTGAGAGAGTGCGTCTAGTAAATTATCATAATTACTTGAGAGAGATTTATGGTAGCTAGAGTGCTCATTATTGATAGAGACAACTAATCAAACTATAGAAAGTATCCAAGAAAGAAGTTCACCGACGGGGGAAACCATAACCTTAGACCTTTATTATAATTGCTTACACCGTATTGTTAGTTAATCGTTAGTTTATTACTTTTGTCAGTAGAAATAGTAAAATATCACCAATTAATATTCAAAAGTCTTGAGAGAATTGATTAAGTAAAAGTTGCGTATTCTAACGACTTGATTGATACGTAAATTCCCTGTGGGATCGACTCGGGGCATAATACCCCGGATTATATTTGCAGCACCCGTTTAGTCTTTCTATAAGACATAGTTGAGCGTGATCAAATTTTGGCGCAGTTGCCGGGTAATTAACGATGTTATCAATTGAAGTTGGAAGAAATACAAAATTCTGAAATATAGCCAATTTTCTTCAAAATTTTGATTTATACATTGAAAGTTTAACGTTTGCTAACTTGGTTGTACAAGTGCATGCCTAGAAACTCATCCAGAACTGGTGAAGTGTTTGAAGCCTTATCAGATCCCGAGAAAGTTTTCAAGGCCCTAAACCGGGCCAACCGAAAAAGCAAACAACAACCATCAATTGAACAACTTGAACCCAACATGGAATATCCAAATAACAGGAACAACAATGGGGATGATGTGGTAGACCCAGTCGCTCAAATAGGGGCAAAGGTTCCTTTATATGACTGGGCACAACCACGACAGAGAATTTGGCCACTGCGATACTAGTCCCTCAGATACAGGCCGAGTCCTTCCAGATTACAAATAATATGCTGCACTTGTTGCAGAACAAGGGACTATTCTCAGGGTCATACATCAAAGACCCCCAACAACATTTGAAGAACTTCCTGTCAATTTGCAAAACACAGAGGCAACCAAACGTCACACAGGAGGCAATAAAACTATTGTTGTTTCCATTCTCAGTGAGTGGAGCTGCCCAGACTTGGCTAAACTCACTCCCCATCAATTCCATTACCACATGGGAGAAGTTAGTTAAGCAGTTCGTGAACAAATTTCATCTACCCAACATAACTGCTCAACAAATTGATGAAATCTTGAGCTTCAGACAGAAACCAGTTGAAACATTGCAGGAGACATGGGAACGATTTAAGGGAATGCTGGTTATCTGTCCACATCATGGTATTCCAGAGCAGATGTTGGGGCAGCATTTTTATATGGGTCTGGCTGATACTGTTAAGGCAAATGTTGATGCTTTAGCTGGTGGAGAATTCTTGAGAAAAACGTGGAGAGAGAGTCAGATCTTGCTTGATAAAATGGCACAGAATTCAAGATGGACAACAAAGAATGCACCAATTACTTCTGTAGTTCACTCAGTGCCATTCGATCCATCCAATACTACTGCAGAGAACGTGTCCACCTTGATAACACATATGAGCATATTAACTAAGAAGGTGGAGGAGTCAGGACAAAAGCAGCAGGTACACATCGTGGATACAACCAAGGTGGGCTTATTCACATATTGCATTAGTAAACCATTTGGTAATCAATGGAATGCAGAATGTGATCACCCTCCTTATCCAAAAAATATGAATTAGGTGTCGAATTATGGAAGCCAGAGACAAGGGGGGCAGAACTGGGGTCAGCAAGTTCAACCGTATAGACCACCTCACCAACATCAGAACAGTGGAAATATGGGTGTCATGAGAACAAAAGGTAATACAACACCATATCAGAGGCCACAAGGTTATAACCATTAGAATCAACAACAAGCATACTACCCTTCTCAGCATCAACATGGGGGAAGGCAAGAAGATGGGTTTTCCAGGTTAGAAGCTATGATGCAGCAGGTTATTGGGTCAAATGCCAAAATCAGTGAGAGAGTAGATGTACATGATGCATCCATTAAAAATATTGAGGTACAGTTGGGCCAGATATCTATGGCAGTGAACAACCGTCCTCGTAGGACTTTACCTGCAGATACTCAGGTAAATCCTACGGACCAGGGCCCAAGGCAGCTGATGGCAGTGACTCTCTGCAATGGCAGGGACTTAGACTTGGAACTGGAGAGAGCTCGTGGAAGCAGGCAGACCGAGACACTGGTACCCATGCCAATTGAACTTGATGATTCAACAAACTTGACTAAGGTAACAGTGCAACCTACTGAAGGAGAACCCAGTGCACAAAGTGAGACTGAAAAAGAAGTGGAGATAGCCCAGGATCCGGTAGTTGAGGAGGTGACTGAGAAAGAAAAGTCCCAAATCACTGGGAAAAAGAGACCACCACCTCCATTTCCTCAGAGGCTGGCCAAATACCAAAAGGATGAACAGTACAAAAAGTTCTTGGACATGCTAAAACAAATACAGGTAAATATCCCATTGATTGATGCGTTGAAGGAAATGCCTGGTTACGCTAAAATGATGAAGGACTTGATGTCCAGAAAATTTGACTTCCAAGATCTGGCTACTGTCACCTTACTCAGACTTGTAGTGCGGTGGTGACGCGTCCTATTGCTGAAAAGTTGTCTGATTCAGGGGGTTTTACAATTCCTTGTACCATTGGCAACTTAGCTTTCGCCAAAGCTCTATGTGACATTGGGGCTAGCATTAGTCTGATGCCGCTGGCCATATATAAAAGACTGGGGATTGGTAGAGCCAGACCAACTTCAATGTTATTGTAGCTAGCTGACAAGACTGTAAAGCGATTGTCAGGCATTCTAGACGATGTATTGGTGCAAGTGGGGAAGTTTATGTTCCCTGCTGATTTTGTAATACTAGATTGTAAAGTGGATGAGGAAATTCCCATAATCTTGGGAAGGACATTCTTGGCCACTGGCAGAGCCTTTATCGATTGTGAGACTGGTGAACTTAAGATGAGGCTCAATGATGAAGAAATCACTTTCAACGTGCAGAAGTCTATGAGGCGACCAAGTGAGTTCGCCAACTGCTCTCTTATTGATGCTGTGAACGTGACCCCGGAAGAAGATGATGCGTCCCTGACTGTTGGGGACCCTTTGACTGAATGTTTGATGAATCTAGATGATATGAACGCTAAAGAACTGGCAGATTGGGTGTTAGCACTTGAATAAAAAGGGGTCTGGCCGAAGGCTCTCGAGTTTGAGTCATTACACTTAGAGAAAAGAGAGCCCGACGGCCAGGCCATTTGTTGAAGAACCACCCAAGTTGGAACTGAAACCACTGCCACCTTATCTAGTTAATAGGACCAAAGAACCCATGGATGATGACGTACAGGACGTGCTAGTGGAGAAGGCCGGACTGGATTTTGAGGAGGTCGATGTGGTAGAAAAGATACTAGAGTTAACCAAGGACATTGATGATACGTATTTTGTTGAAACTAGTGTCATTAGTGTTGAGGATGTTGGTACACACTCCAACCATTTTTTCACATCGTGTTTGGATGATGATATGAAAATAGAGTCATCCGAACCACCTGAGGAGTTAAGGAATAAGATGCCTACATTCTGGAATTCTTCTTGCCAGAAAGTCGGGAATACACATCTCATCGAAAATCCAAGAAGCGCAGATTACTACATTGTTTTATTGGGCCAGTCAGATTCGTTCCACCACTCCAGGAGCATGATCATAGAGCAGAATCAAAGCTTGGGGTCCAATTCATAAGTTCAAAGTGGAGGCATATAGTGATTCACGCGTTTGCTCGAAGGAGCATGGAAGGCAAAACTAATGGAGAGATGTAGACGCTACGTGATCAGGAAGTTTTTTGCACCTTACTCTTATTTCTTGTTTTGTCTATATGTGATGCACTAAGGACATTGCATGATTTAAGCGTGGGGTGTTGTACATATTTGTTGTGGTTTGTTGTGTTTAGTGTACTTTCTTGTTAGTAGTTTTAGTTTTTTTTAGTAAGTTTTTCTTTTTTGTAAGTTTTGTAGCTTTTTCTGTTAGTCTTTTTTAGAAATATGTGGACTCTTCCTGATGATGGATCTCCTAGACAGTTTTCTTGAGGGAAGTAAGTCTAGAGAAAATACCAAAAAGATTTTTGTTTTAGGTAGTGTAGTAATTTCCCCTTGGTTTTTCTTTGGACCGCGGTTCTTTTCCAAGGGTTTTTAATTGAACCTGGTGTAGGTAATTTTTTTAATTTTTAGGAGCAGTAACCACATGGTTGAGAAATTAATCGTAGCAATATCTCGAAACTTTGTGATGCCGTGAGAATAGTCAGTACTTTGGTTGTGACGCTTAGACTCAATTTTTTGACTCTAGGATAAATACCTTAAATCGTGGATTCTTAAATTTGCTTAACTGCTTTGACTTGAGTGTCGTGATAGATCCAATCCTGAGTGAATTATGTGCCATGTGTGTGTGAGGTTTGTATGTTATTCTGTGCATCGCATTTGATGTCTAGAACTTGCCACGTGTGTGTGCGAAGCGAAATAGTAGTTTTGTTCAGTCTTGGAAGTGATATAAGCGTTTCTTTGTTGAGCCATCTATATATATGTTACCCGCCTAATTGTTATGTATCGTAGTTAACCCCGTTGAGCCTATAATCCTGTTTCTTTGGCAAACACATTACAAGCCATACCCCTTTGTTTGAATCAATCATATATTTGAACCTTGTCACCTCTCGTAAGCACTGAAAAAGTGATGAAATATGAAAAAGTTAAAGTGTGGGGTGGTAGGTTGGTTTGTGAGGGGAATATTTGAAATAAGGAGAAAGGTGCACTGTTTTGAAAAGTAAGAGTCACTTAAAAAATAAAATAATATATATATATATATATATTATATATTTCGTGACAAGTGGTGACTCTTAATGTACTTGTGCTTAAAGAAGTATGGGGTAATAACATTGATGTGAAGGTGGAGTTGGTTTAATATAAGTTTGAGGTTGAAAGCTAAAGTATATGTATTAAAATGCTAGGAGGTGTAGTCACTCTTATATCTAAATATATCCTACCTGTCCCGAAGCCTACATTACAACCGAATAAAGTCCTACTTGATCCTAGACTGAATGAGCTCGATTAGTAGAGTAGTACACTACGGGCAAGCCTATGGTGCATCTTTTGTTGCATATGAATATTATTTCTGAGAGTGAGTGAATTCTTTCTATCTTGAGTTCCTAAGTGTTCTTAAATTTTATTATGTGTGGAACTAGCTCTTTGATTTGGTGAGGGCACATGATTCATGAAGTAAAGGTAATGTTGTTGACCTCTATGTTAGAGCAGTGCGTGAATTGTGAATAAAGCATGGTATATGTAAGTCGATTATTGAGGCGAGGATGTCACACTTTTGTGCTTAAACTATTTTAAAAATTCTTGGTATAACGCGTTAAGGGATTTGCTTAATAAGTTGTGTTCACGAGTGTAGTTTGATTGCTCGAGGACGAGCAAATGTTTAAGTGTGGGGTGTTGATGTGTGGCTAGAATTCATGGTTTAACACATTATGTGACTTACATTTTATGTGCGTTAATGATAAAAATACATTTTGTATGTGCATACTGGAGTCTATTTCATGTGTAGGTGAATTGGAGATGGAAGCCGAGCTAAATGGATGCATAAACGTCAAAAATACGCTCAAGAGGCGAAAATGAGTGAACCAGGCTATAGCAGGGCGTTTGAGCTGTAAAGCCTGGTCATACCAGGCTTTATCCGGGCGTTTGGGCCATAAAGCATGGTAAGACCAGGCGTTTGGGAGGCGTTTGAGCCCTAACGCCAGGCCTGTCCAGGCTTTATCCGGGCGTTTGGGCCATAAAGCTTGGTCCCTGGTCCGGTCCAATTCGAGTTTTGAAGATTTTAAGTGTTTTCCGGTTTGAATAGAAGTCTTCTACACGTTTAGGGTTTTTCCAAAACATATAAATAGACCCAAAAACACAACTTTGAGGGAGAGATTCCATTAGATACAAGATAAGCCTGTGGAATACTACTCAGCAACACAAAACATTGATTTTTACATCTTTTATTCCTTAATTTGTAGTTTAATTATGCAAGTTATTTTGGAGTTGATTATTATGAGCATGAATAGCTAATTTCTTTAATCTAGGGTTTTGGTGGAACCCGTTGGGGATGAACTTATTGTGATATTAATATAGCTTTGATTGGTTGATTAAACTCTATTTGTTCAATTACGTTCTTGTTGTGGTTGATTGAAGGGCCCTCAATTAGCTGTTCCTATTTATTATGTATCTACTTGAGAGAGAGTGCATATTTAGGTAGTTGTTTGAACAATACCACTCCCGGAGTATAGACGAAAGTCATAACCAAGGGTTTAGAGGTTGGATTAGAAATAATGATACCTCGGGTACAATCTAAAGTGAGCTATAATGCAATCTAGATAGCGTAACTTGAGAGAGTGCGTCTAGTAAATTATCATAATTACTTGAGAGAGATTTATGGTAGCTAGAGTGCTCATGATTGATAGAGACAACTAATCAAACCATAGAAAGTATCCAAGAAAGAAGTTCACCGACGGGGGAAACCATAACCTTAGACCTTTATTATAATTGTTTACGCCATATTGTTAGTTAATCATTTGTTTATTACTTTTTTCAGTAGAAATAGTAAAACATCACAAATTAATATTCAAAAGTCTTGATATAATTGATTAAGTAAAAGTTACGTATTCTAACGACTTGATTGATACGTAAATTCCTTGTAGGATCGACTCGGGGTGTAATACCCCGAATTATATTTGCAGTGCCCGTTTAGCCTTTCTGTAAGACATAGTTGAGCATGATCACAAGCCAAGGCTAACCATTGTGCTCTCTTGTTCTTTTCATTCTGCTTACTCTCCTCTTCACCGATATGTCCTAGTTTCAATTCAAAGTTCCAACAACAACATGATTCTCTTATTGTTTCAGTTCTTCTTATTTCTGGTTTTCTTCTATTTGTGGTTCTTTTGTGAAACTTGTAGTTGAGAATACATCACTAGAATGTTATTATGTCTTCCCTTTCCTTTGGATTAGTATATTCCCCTTTATGTGTGTTTTGAGCATGTCTTACTAATTGCCTCTTACTTGTTGTGTACTTACCATACTATGTCCCATGAATCCCAAATCCCTACCACCCCTCTATGTGGTTGTGTTCTTCATGTCTGGTTTTGTGACTATTCCAGTATCTTCTGTTTCTGAGCATGTCTAAACCGGTCCTAGACCTTGGCTGGGTTATGTGTTTGCAGCCAAATGTTCTATGTGTCCCAAACCCCTTGACCCATGTGTGTGACTACTGAATTTACTTGGTTTTGTGAACTATCTGTGTATGAACCTATCCTAAGGTGTTTGGACTTTGTTAACTATTCCAATCTCTTTTTCAAACAATCTCTGTTGCTTTACTGAATACTTTCAATAAAAAAGGGCTTTTGTTAAACACAACTTACCAAAACCTTTTCAACTTGTGTCCATCACTCCTCACTTTACTCTTAATCAATAAGTTCTGCCCCCTCTAGTATGTGTACTGCCTTGGGATCCTTTGAGAACCCTCTGAACTCTGGCAAACTGAGGTTGGCCTTTTCACTGCACTTGTTCAATTCTTGGTTACTAAGTCTAGGTGTAAGCACTGCCCGGGATCCTTGAGATTCTTAGGGAACTTTGATGCACCTAGACTCTGATTTGTCTATGGAACTGAGGCATATGAGGCCATTGGAGGCTTTGGGAAATCTAGGCCTAATTGAAGGCTTCCTATAGAGTAGCTTCTTGATTTCGTATTTCTATTTATGTAATTCATTCGTTGGCCTGTAATAATTGTAAATAATCTTGGGGATGGATAGTGAAAAGGGAAAGGGGTAACTATGCATGATATAGATATAAATGGTAGAAACCATGCTATTAGGTTTACATTTCCTATGTGCGCAATAGAAATCATATTTAGGACTAACATGTGTAGGGCATATCGTGCATTAGAAATCATGCTCCTTAGGATTCATAAACACTATTTCAGCATTTTATTTCAGCATTGGTATATCACCTGGAAAAATCCTGTTCATAAGATCAGTAATAACAATAGAAAAACTGCTATCACGTGATTCTATCTATGCATTCTGAAAACGTTATCTAAATCCTGACTTAAAATGAGGGTGTTAACAAATGTGCAATCATGCTTTACCATGTTATACGCGTATAAATCATGTTCTAGGCAAACAACTATCAAAACCTGCCATCTATGCTATTCCTGAAGTCATGCTGTGAAACATTTAGAAAACCATGTTTAATTTACCATGCTGCATCATACCTCATGTAATAGGATCATACTTAGTCTAAACATATGTCTAAAACAGTCACCTGGACTAAATAAACTGATAATCAGTTCTTTGTATACACTTAGAACCATATGCTAATAGGATTGACAATCTGGACCCTTAATAAAAACCTGTACAACTGCTGCATATTATGCTACACCTAGGCAAGCCTTAGGTAACCAACTACAAGAAATATAACCAGACCTGTCTTTGTGATCATGTTTAACTACCAGGCGTGCTGTGTATGTGAAATATGTGTGGAGGTATACTTGAGCCCCCTTAATTGCTTTCCATGTTCCTTTCTTATGTGCAGTCCTACCTGTTTTGATTTGTCGCCTTAGCATTTTTACCTTTGAAACCTGAGGGTGTACCTAGAAACCTCCCTTTTAGGATAGTAGTCCTAACTTCCTCCGGGACTAATAGAAAGGGACGGGTAGCAGCACACAATACAGGTCATGACCAGTACACGCTTTAATTACCTTCACGGGGTGGGAAATGGTAGAATATGGATATGATGATAGGTGCGTTAATACCACGCGTAGCCCCTCTTTGAGGAGTGTCATACCGGGTATTGCATTGATGTGATCCATATTATCATAAACCTAGGATATCCTATACTTTACATGGTTGCAACTCTTTTTTCAAAACTTAACTTTTTTCTTTAATTTTTTTTCAAACGTCTGCTTAAATCCCCTCTTATTTGAGCCTTTATTTGTTTATTTTCTAAAATTGTACAAATTCACAAAAGCTATTTGGCCGGGAACCACACTTGTGGATCCTGAGGGGTGCCTAACACCTTCCGCTTAGGATAATTTCAAGCCCAAACACTTTCTCTGGTTAACAACTTAGTTATAAATAAACCCCTTAGGTGCCCTAACGCACCTTTAAAATCGTTACGGGGCGACTCTTCAAAAATGCAAACCCCTTTCCAAAAGGAAAGAGTTGTCTCAACCCAAAATGTCCCGAACCCGATCTCCGCGAGGGGAAAGAAGGGGGCGCGACAGGGTGTTGATAATAGGCTAAATTCACGTAGTTTAGTGTATATTTATACTCCAACTTAATGATGCTTCACTATCTTAGGATTGTTAAATGATGTTAAACTGGCTCTAATTGTGAAATTTATGTTTCGCAGGAGTAAAATGCGCTTATGAGAACCTAGGATGGTGTTTGGAGCTAAATTGAAGGAGAAAATCCCCTTGGAGTATTTAACGTATGAAAAGAAGGAAGGAAATCGCTGGGACAAATTAAAAGTCCACTAGCGCGGCCTTAGAGTGTCCACTAGCGCGGCCGCGCTAGTCCAGATGCCAGGGGCAGACCAAAACCCCATTAGCGCGCCCACTAGCTCGACCGTGCTACCCAGCGATCCCCAAGCAGAACAAAACCCCATTAGCGCGCCAACTAGCGCGATGACTAGCGCGAGCGCGCTAGTCCCAGTCGTGCACGTTATTTCCCAGGGGTACAATTGGAAGTTTGGGGCAATTTCACTTAACCTATATAAGGTTCAACTCGCCCAAAGAAGGAGATTATCAAGGTTTAGAGGCTTGTTCAAGAAAATCAAAGGCAAGAGGCAAGGAGGGCAATTGGGCATCAAATCTCATATCTCTTCCTTGTGATTTTACCATTGTTGATGAATTCTCTTATTATTTTCAGTAAAATTATGAGTAGCTAATTTCTTTAGTCTAAGATTTTGGTGGACCCCATTGAGGATGAACTTATTGTTATATTAATATAGTTTGCTTGGTTTTCATCTCTATTTGTTCAACTACATTCTTGTTGTAGTTGATTGAAGGGACCTCAATTAGCTGTGCCTATTTAGTGTGTATCTGCTCGGGAGAGAGTGCATATTTAGGTAGTTGTTGAACAACACCACTCCCAAAGTATATGAGGAATCCATAATCGACTGTTTAAAGTTTGGGTTAGGAATAACGATACCTTGGGTGCAATCTAAAGTGAACTGTAATAAAAGTCAGCTAGCGTAGCTCGAGAGAGTGCGTCTAGTAAATTATCGTAATTGCTCGATAGAGAATTACAGTAACATGAGTGTTCATGATTGATAGAGATAATTAGGCCAAATTATATGAAATATACAAGAAGGGATTCCATCAACGAGGGAAACCATAACCTTTAGATCCTTATCGCAATTGTTTACACCTCAATATTAGTTATCTTTTAGTTTACTTAATTTCATTCAGTTGTAGTTAGTAAAAATACCAAAAATTGATATTCATAACCTTTGGGAAATTGATTACTGAGAATCGAGTGAGTCTAACAACAGTAATTGATAGGTTAATTCCCTGTGGGATTCGACTATGGGCGAAATACTCAGATTATATTTGCAACGCCCGCTTAGTCTTTTTATAAGACATAGTTGAGCGTGATCAACTGCTGGAGTATGAAGGCACTAAGTAAGATAGGAAGTGCATGGGAAATCCAGTATATATTGATGATTGTACAACCGGTTCAGTCAGAATTTCTTATGCGAGGATGTTAATTGAGATAGACATTACCAAACCCCTGCCTAGAAGAGTGAAAATGTTGGATCCAATGGGCAAAACAATTGAACAAGAGATTAGTTATGACTGGGAGCCAACTTATTGCAACAAATGTCTAAAGATAGGGCATAATTGTAATGAAAGCAGAATTCGACAACCATAGAATATGGCAAAGGCAAGCAAGTCTGGCAGAGGACTAACAGAGATGGTCCCAAGGAAAATAAGCAGGAGATGGAGCAAACAAAGAAGACTGAAACAATAAAACCACCAGAGAATGGGCAAATGCAGGTTGCAATTGTTAAGCAACCTGAAGAAGCTGGATGAATAACAGTCAGTGGTAAATCAGCAGCAAGAATGGCTAAAGTAAAGCAAGGTGAAGAACAAACTCTAGTTAGAAGTAATGGCTTCTAATCTTTAGGAAGTGATCAAGAAATAAATGAACCAGGAACAAGCAGTATGCAGGTGAGAAGCTATGGGGTGCAGGAAATGTATCAGGTCACTCAATTTATACCAGTATGAGTGTGGTTACATGGAATATTAGGGGGTTAAATAAAGCTTATAAGCGAATGGAGATACATGAGTTTATAAAGAAGAATAAAAAGGCAGTGATAGCCTTAGTTGAGCATAGAATAAAGGAACAGAAAGCTAGTTGCATAATCAAGAAAATTTCTCTTGGTTGGCAGTGGATATCAATCTTCAGTAACAACAATAAGAGCAGAATTTGGGTAATATGGGATCTAAGTTTTTTTTGCTTTTGATCCAATTCAGATAGATGAATAAATCATACATGGGCAGATCAAGACATATTCGAAGTTGCTAACATTTGGCTTCACAACAATATATGGTTTGCATACTAAAAAAGATAGGTTGAAAATGTGACAGAAGTTGAGACAGATTAATAGTTTGCAACAAGGACCATGGCTGGCAATAGGAGATTTCAATGCAATCTTAAATAGTCAAGATAAGAAGAATGGTACTATGATACAGGATGTGGAGACAAAGGACTTTAGGGAGTTTATGAATGACAAAGGAATGAATGAACTGCATACTGTGGGAAGGGACTACACATGGACAAACAATCATACATATACCAGAGTAGATAGAGGATTGGTAAAATCCAACCGGATGATGACAATGACTAGCTTGAGGATACAAGTCTTAGAGCCACCTATCTCTAATCACTCCCCACTTAAGCTTATGATCTCACGAATGCAGAGGAAGAAAGCTAGCCCCTTCAGATTTTTCAATTGCATTGCTGAACATCCTCAATTTATGAAAGAAGTTGACCAAGCATGGAACACAACTGGAACAGATGGAAAGATGCAGGGAGTGTGGAATAAACTAAGAAGAATTAAGCAAGCAATAAAAGGTATCAACACTCAACACTATAAAGGTGTTGATGATAGAATCAAAGAAACCAGAAAGGAGCTGCAGGAAATTCAAGAGAAGATGAGATGCGGATTGCTGAACACAGAATTAATTGAGGAAGAAAAGGAATTAAAGAGTAAACTAGAGAAATGTATACTGATCGATGAAAGTATATATAGGCAAAGGTCAAGAGTGCAGTGGTTGAAACTAGGAGACACTAACTCTGCATACTTCTTTGCTCAAATGAAGAACATGAACAGTTTGAATGGTATTCATGCTCTCACAAATAAAATGGGGGTGCAACTACATATGAAACAGGATATAGAGGCATAAATACTTGGCTATTATAAACAACTGATAGGGTCTAGTGCTCCTGCAATACCAACCATTAACTCAAATGTAGTGAAAAGAGGGACAATGCTAAATAGAGGCCAACAAGTTAAGCTGATTCAACCAGTGACCCGATTAGATATATGACAAGCTTTAAAAGATATCAATGATCTGAAGGCTCCACAGTATGATGAGATGGTCTCAATGCAGTATTCTTCAAAAAGTCATGGCAAATCATAGGTGAGGAGGCACCACAAGCTGTTATGAATTTCTTTGATACAACATATGTTTAAGCCTATCAACTGTACCTCAATCACCCTGATTCCTAAAGTTAGAAATCCTACCAGCATCAAAGAATATAGGCCTATTTCATTTTTCACCACACTGTATAAAGTGATCTCTAAAGTTCTGACTAAGAGATTACAAGGAGTTATGGATGATTTAATTGATAAGACACAGTCTGCCTTTGCACCTGGAAGAGTAATTGTTGACAATATTATTCTAAGTCATGAACTAGTTAAGGGTTATGGAAGGAAAGGAATTTCACCTAGATGCGTGATGAAACTGGATATGCAGAAGGCATATGACTCAATTGAGTGGCCATTCCTAGAACATGTCTTGAATGCACATGCCTTCCCTGAGCAGTTTGTAAAATGGACAATGACTTGTGTGCAAAGTGTTACTTATACAATCATGTTGAATGGCTCATCAACTCAGCTTTTTGAAGCAAGGAAAGAACTTAGGCAAGGGGATCCACTATACCTATTCCTATTTGTTCTGGCAATGGAGTATCTCGCGAGAAGTCTGAAGATTTTGAACCAGATTCCAGACTTCAATTATCATCCTAAGTGTGAAAAGTTGCAAATATTGCAGCTTGGATTTGCAGATGACATTTTGTTGTTTTGCAGGGGTGACATTGGATCAATTAAGCTGCTATACAACTGCCTTATGGAGCTTTTAAAAGCTTCAGGACTGGAGATCAACAAGCTTTGGTGGTGTCACATGATATGCAGATAGACATATTGAAGTTCCTAGGCATTCAAAAAGGAGAGCTACCAGTAAGATATTTGGGAGTACCCCTAAGCTCTAAAAGAGTCACACTAGTTTAATGTCAGCCACTAATTGACAAACTAGTGGGCAGAATTACATCCTGGACCGCCAAGTTCTTATCATATGCATGGAGGATTCAACTTATCAAAAGTGTTCTGTTTTCTATTCAGATTTGCTGGGCTCGGATCTTCATGTTGCCAAAGAAAATTACAAAGCTGATTGAGGCAATCTGCAGAAGCTTTTTATGGACAGGGGACAATAGTGTTTCAAAGAAAGCACTACTAGCTTGGGAGAAAGTTTGCCAACTTAAATCAGCAGGAGGTTTTAATGTCATGAATATTAACTTGTGGAACAAAGCAGCCATAAGTAAACAACTCTGGAACTTATGTAAAGAGAAGAATAAGCTATGGATACAATGGGTACACAACTATTACATTAAGGGTAAGCACACCTGGGAAGTACAATTGAACCAAGCATCCTGGATCATGAGAAAAACTGTGAAAGCAAAATAGAGTTTTGAGGCTGCAGGATACAACTATGAAGATATAAGAAGAATGCATAACTGTTCGCAAATATACCATAAATTCGAGGTGATTTTAGCAAAGTGAGCGGGAGGAGATTGGTATGTAATAATGCAGGGTGTCCTAGTTGGATATTCATGCTAAGTATGGTGGCACATGGTAGACCATACACTAAGGATAGATTGCTAAAATGTGGAATTCAAACTGACCAAGTATGTCTGTTGTGTAAGCAGGCAAATTAGACTATCCGGCATCTGTTCTTTGAGTGTCAATATGCCGCAGAGTTATGGAAGATGTTACTGAAATGGCAAGACATTAGTAGAACCATATATGGGTGGTCAGAGGAACTGAAATGGGCAGAAAACTGGACAAGAAGAAGGAATGCGCGCACAGAATTATTCAAGATGGTACTAGCAGGATGTGTTTATTATGTTTGGCAGGAAAGGAATGTCAGAATTTTCCAAGACAAAGAGGAGCTGGGAGATAATTAGCTAGCTGATAGTACAAGAGGTGTACTGTCGAGGCAACAAAGAAGTAGAGAAAGCTTTAAGTAAAATGGACTACTACCCAATGTAATACATAGAAGTAAATGAGACTAACAGTAGGAAGTTAAGGGGGAGGAAGTATAGGAAGCATAGGAACATATATGTAAGGGTTTATGATTTGCTTGTAAATATTTTTCCCTGGTATATAAAAGCTTAATTACCAAAAAAAAAAAAAAAAGAAGTATCAAGGATTTGAAAAAATTTATTTTCACAAGTTAAATTGCTATTGACGGCCTTTTTTAACACATAATTATTCACAAAATTAATAAATGATGGAATGCTAATCAATGTCCAGCCAAATAACAAAGCTTGCAAAAAGGATAAGAGCTTAGCTTACGTTTACAATAGAGAAGTAGCACCCGACCGTTCACTGGTTAGATTGATGTCCAAATATTAGCAGCTTTAGACTGAGATTAAAATATATAGAGAGAAAAGTTGAAAAGTTTGAGTCCTTACAGCGAATCCATTGAATAAAACCTACAAACACATGAAAATAATTAAGTTAGAGTGAATCCTTCCTTTTGCTAGTTCGTACATATTGAAGAAGTAAAGTAACATGTAGTTCTTACTTATTGACACCCTTTGTGTAACAAACGTATTTTCAAGAAAAACCATAGGTGATTGCTTGATAAAAATCGGAAAGAGAAATATTATTGTTGTCATGTTGAATGTTAGGCCGAGAGGTCAGGGCTATAAATTCCACTCTGCATCCATCACTGACTTGAGAAGCATTCATTTCTCCAATCTTTAAATAAGTCATCATGTGTGTGCTTAATTTGCAGCCAGTAATTTCAAGAAATGTAGAAGTACGTAGAGTATTAATAGCAAATGGACAGCTGAACATGAAGATAGGCTCCGCAACTCTTTTAATAAAACTCTCTGATCCATTAGGGTAATTATAATATGAATGAAAACGCGTACTATTATAGTATAGTTGAAAGCTGGTATGCTGATGTATTAGAGAGCATATATCTAAAGATGGATCTAGCAGGTGGATTGTCCCAAGGTCCCAAGGGAGGTGCTATGGAGGTGCCCGGAGGCGAAGAGCGTGCCGGAAACCTACATCAGAGAGATCAAGGACATGTATGATGGAGCTAAGACTAGGGTTAGGACGTTGGGTGGCGACTCAGACCATTTCCCGGTGGTTATGGGGCTTCATCAAGGATCTGCGCTTAGCCCTTTCTTATTTGCATTGGTGATGGATGCACTAACACGCCATATTCAAGGGGATTTGCCATGGTGTATGTTATTTGCTGATGACATAGTCTTGATAGACGAGACGAGGGTAGGTGTTAACGAGAGGTTGGAGGTCCGGAGACAGACTCTCGAGTCTAAGGGTTTCAAATTAAGTAGGTCTAAGACATAATACCTGGAGTGTAAGTTTAGTGCCGAGTCAAGCGAAGTAGGCAGGGACATGAAGCTTGGATCTCAGGTCATCTCCAAGAGGGACAATTTCAAATATCTTGGGTCGGTGATTCAGGGGGACGGAGAGATCGACGAGGATGTCATTCATCGTATAGGGGCGGGGTGGACGAAATGGAGGCTTGCATCAGGAGTCTTGTGTGACAAGAAAGTCCACAGAGACTCAAGGGAAAGTTTTATAGAGTTGTGGTTAGACTTGCCATGTTGTATTGGGCAGAGTACTGGGCGGTTAAGAACTCTCATGTTCAGTGGGTGAAGGTTGCGGAGATGAGGATGCTCAGGTGGATGTGCGGGCTCACCAGGTTAGATAAGATTATGAATGAAGTTATTCAGGAGAAGGTGGGGGTGGCCCCGGTGGATGAGAAGATGCGGGAAGCGAGGCTCAGATGGTTCGGGCACGTGCGGAGGAGAAGCCCTGATGCCCCGGTGAGGAGTTGTGAGCGGCTGGCGGTGGTTGGCTCGAGTAAAGGTAGAGGGAGGCCTAAGAAGTATTGGGGAGAGGTGATTAGGCAGGACATGGCAAGAATGCGGATTTCCGAGGACATGACCCTTGATAGGAAGGTCTGAAGGTCTAGTACGAGGGTTGTAGGATAGGGGTTTTTAAAACTTTTCGTACATCATTCCCGAGGCGAGGTGGGGTTTGGTAGGGTTCTCCATAGATGACTTGCGTATTGTATTGTGCTCTCTGATGGTAGTTGCTGGTCGATATTATTGCATGTCATTTAATTTATGCT
Source organism: Nicotiana paniculata (assembly GCA_005239505.1). Lineage (NCBI taxonomy): Eukaryota > Viridiplantae > Streptophyta > Magnoliopsida > Solanales > Solanaceae > Nicotiana > Nicotiana paniculata. The sequence continues at coordinate 33,501 of ML346291.1, forward strand.
TTCATGTTTAGATAATTATTTATGCGATTTCTGCTGGAGTTACTAATGCTCTTTTCTTTTCTTTTCTTTTCTTGTTTATTTCCCTGAGCCGAGGGTCGATTGGAAACAGCCTGTCTGCCTTTTCGGGTAGGGGTAATGCCTGTGTACGTATTACCCTCCCCAGATCTCATTTTGTGGAACTATACTGGATAGTTGTTGTTATTGTTGTTGTTGTTATTGATCTAGCAGGTGGATTGTGTTGTTACCATAATTGATGGCTTGCACATACAGCTGAGTGCTAAGAGATCCTGAGAATCAATAAGCTTAATTCTTCTTTAACAACAATGTGTATTTATTAACATCAAGTATATTAATTAATTGCAAAGTAGCTATAGAGTCTTGAAATGTGTACTTTTCTTTCTTTAACAACAACAACAATGTCTCTTCTGGTCCCAATTAATAACAATCGTTTGCCAAATTGAATTTCTCTTCTTTTTCTATTTCCAGAAGAAGACATCTATCTATTCACATTTTTTTTTTTACCATTCCATCAGTATAGTGATAATTAAGTGACACACAGTTAAGGTAGATACCAAGTATTCTAATGTCCTGTCTTCTCTTGACTTTCTTCTTCTCCGCATAATTTCCAATTACAGTATGTAACTAACTTGAAAGTACAGAATGCAGTTGATGCGTGCGTAAATATCTTTTATACTACGTGTTGACGGGGACTATGCTCAAAATACCTTCCCAATGGACAAGGACGGCCTGACGAATTTTGTGGCCTAAAGTCAAACTTTACGAGGGACATTAACTTTTTAAAATATTTAAACTCTATTTTTAAGTTTTTTTTAGATGCAACGTTATTAATACTGTTCTTATAATCAATTTCTCCTAATAAGTCTTTCTCAATTGATAATATAACCAATCCATTTAGTCTCTCATGAGATCTTCTTTCCGCTAAAGAAATGGTAACAAGAGTTATTAACATTATTCTATAAGCAATATAAACATTTGTAAAAGAATCAAATCTTCTTATTTGATTAATAAACCGTTATCTTCTAATTATACTATTTTCCTTAACACTTTCAATTCAGAAAATAAATGTAAACTATCAATATCGGATTGCTTATTATGCTTTAAGGAACAATCAAGATTAAAGCAATATTTTTTTCTTAATATTCTCATTAGATTGTTTCTTCATATATGTCACATGTTTCTTATGAAATTCGGGTTCGATACTCATTTCAAATCCAATTTCTTTGGTAGATATCATATCAATTGTAAATCCTTCTTCTCTATATTTATTAAAGTAAAAAATCAAACTTTTTCACTTCACTTAACTTTTTTTGAACTTATATATAGCCTATTAGGTGTAGCAAAAAATGGCCCCCCGACAAATATGGAGCCTAAAGCAATTGCTTTACCTGATGGAGGGATCGATTTTTTGTTCGAGGTTCAAGAGGAAGGAGAGGAACCACTGCCCAATGGTGTTGCCTTGTCGAAGTGGAAGATATGGCATTAGATCGAAAATACTTTCTTAAAGTGGTAAATCGGGTTCTCCCTAACAGGGGCATTCTATGCATCTTTAGCTAGCTTTCCCCAATCTTCTTGGTCTAAGAGCAGCCTGAAATCGGAAGTTCACACTCAGCGTGAAGGAAAGTGCTTCTACTCTCTCACCTTAACTATAGCTTCTCAATGACAACCTTAATCGAATGTGCAGAATATGTGGTAGGTGGTGGCACACAACGACGCTTTATCTAACTATAAGAGCAAGAGAAACAAACACTTTCCACAACAACTAAGTACACACTTTGGAATCCAAATTTGGTGGGATTTAAGATGAAATCGAAAAACGAATGCAATTGCGATTAAAACACCATATTTTGATCTGCCTATTCTTCGATACGGAATTCCCAGCAAATCCTTAACTCCTCGAATACAATTGAATTTCACACCCGACGAATTTCACTCTACCTCCTCCTATTAAGACCATAAAATATTCCTGCAAGTTATGACCTTCGCCTGGAATGTGAGCAAATATATCATGTCGATTGCTCAACCGTACTTTGACTATCTTATGTGGAGCTGAATTATGTGTTTCCGGTGTTCTCGTTGAAACATGCGGGCGTACTCCTTACTTCTGGGGACATTGATCCAAAGCTCGAATACGTCGCTTTTCTTCTCTACCATGACAAATCAATTGATTTAATATAGACATCACTCCCGATCTAAAACACCCCTTTTCCATTCATAGAGAGATCCAATAGTCAAAATTAATAAAAAGGCTATCATGGACCAAGATCCAATCGAATGATTTTGTGGGTATTTACAAGCTTGTATATAGTCTCATGACCTTATCTTTTTTTTTTATTTTTTTTTTATTTTTTACTCATGATAGATTTACAAGCGGGTATTATTTACAGTATAGTATAGTGTAGTACAATAAATTGAGAATTCAAGCCGGAGACTTCAAGTGTGTGGGGACTTATTCTTTAACAATTAATATTACTCCTCCTCTCCTAACTAATACTAATAATCCCTCCGTTGAAGTAGTTTGACTCGACATGTGGTTTAAGAAAAAAGAAGAAGACTTTTGAAACTTGTGGTCTTAAAAGCTTAAGGGGTAAAAACTTTATGGGGCCATGACATTTGTGTGATTATGAAAACTTCTTATTAAGGGTAGAATTAGTAAAATGAAGAGTTTAAAATTGAATTATTTCTAAATTTAAAAATGTATCATTTAGTTTGGAACAGAATAAAAAAGAAAGTACCCATCTAATTTGCAAATGACAAGTCATTCATTACATTTTTCTAATCTAAGTTCCAATCAGTAAGTGAGACATCGATCTAAAGTAGATGAGACGTATTCCGTATAGTATATAAAAATATTAAAAAGACATATGGTAATTATTAGTACTTCATGAGAAAGAAGCAAGAAAGTTCCTAGAGGAAGAGGAAGAGGAAGAGGAAGAGGAAGTCCTTTCCTGTTTTCCGTGTTGAGATTTCTTATCTCCTCTCCTCCGTCAAATCATCTATTGGGCCTTGAATTTTTTTCTCCCCATATTTGTCAATTAGCAAACAAGCTAGTCTTTGGAGACTGATCTAGTCCACAAATATTCATTTATGTGGAAAAGTCAAACTTGGGAGTAATTGAATAATGTTGCCAATCACATACAGTAACTAGCTTGAATGCATAACTTTTTCCCGATTTTTTTTTAAATTTAAAAAAGTACTTTTGGCGATAAATAGTTTGTGTTTGCCTAATTAATTTGAAAAATACTTCTAAGCAACAATTAATATTTGATCAAACTTTTAAAAAGTGTTTTTAAATTTATTTTTCTCAAAAGCGATTTCGAGGAGAAGCCTCTAATCAAAAATACCCTTTTCATTCTAAAAGCTTGGCCAGACACTTTAATTTTGAGGAAAAAGCATTTTTGACTCAAAAACAAAAAAATTGACCAAAAAATAACTTGGCCGAATAGGCAAAATCTCTAACACTGTTTTGAATTCCATTTCTTTGAAAAATATTGGAAGTGAACACTTCAAATTGCCACTAGGGATTAGTTAGAAAATTAAGGCATATAATCAAATGGCTTGCCGATGTGACCTTTTTACAGAAGGTATTTTTACGTTCCTATACCATATAGTAAATTATATTATCCTTCATGCTCAACTTTTAATATAATTATCTTTTATATACCTAATTACCATTTATGTACATTTTAGGGAATTTAATGGTATTAATTAGTCTCCTAATTTAACTCTACCGTATATTCCCACTCCCCCACGTTTCTCTCTCCATATCCCACCCCCTCACCCCACGTATCTTGCACCAGAGAGTATCAATTCCACCATTGACAATTATTAAAAAGCTTTGAACCTTTGAATTCGAATTTGAGTTTTCAAAAAACATTATTTGTTGGAATTGGGTGTTATTGTAAAGAATTGGGTATTCTCTCTATGTCTCTCTCTATCTCTCAATTCCTAATTTCAGTAATGTAAAGCAAAGAAAAAGAGAGTAGCCATTGACAACTATTAAAAAGCTTTGAAGGTTTAAATTCGAATTTGGGTTTTCAAAAATCATTGTTTGTTTGGATTGGGTGTTGTTGCAAACAATTGAGAATATGGTTTGGAGTTTATATCTGATAGTAGGTGAATTAGACTATATTTTCACCCTTAATGAACCATACTTTGGTGTGTTTTAAGTGCAATAATGATTACAAAATGCTTAGTGTTTTTATGCTTTGCAGGATATAATCTATGATGGGAGATACTTTGGAGCGTTTTGGAGTCAATTAAGTGAGTTTAAGGCCAATCGAGAAGAACCCGGGAGAAAAGAACAAGAAAAAAAGAAGCAAAGATTGCTGGAAAAGAGCCCACCGCGACCGCGGTCGACCGCGGCTGGAACGCGGTGGGCAAGGCAGGAGAATCAGAATGGTCGTCTTTCACCGCGGTCGCACCGCGTTCCTGCCGCGAGCGAACGCTGAAAAGCCGGAAAACCTGAAGGACCAAAGTGCAAAACACGGGAATAATTTTCCTAAACCTATTTAAACATTATAAACTCGCCGAAGAGACCACCAATCTTGTTTTTTAGACTCAAGTAAGAGGCAAGAATCATTATGAGAAGACAAGCAACAATTAGAGTTTTTCTATTCTCTTTCTTTTATCTTTATTTTAAGAATTATGAATTCCTTTGAGTTTTTAATGTGTGTGAGCATGAGTAGCTAACTTCTTTAATCTAAGGTTTTGGTGGAACCCGTTGAGGATGAACTTGTTGTTATAATAACATAGTTTTGTTTGGTTTTCAATCTCTATTTGTTCAACTACGTTCTTGTTGTAGTTGATTGAAGGGTCCTCAATTAGCTGTTCATATTTAGTATGTATCTACTTGAGAGAGAGTGCATATTTAGGTAATTGTTTGAACATCATCACTCCCGGAGTATAGGAGAGATCCATAACCGAGGGTAAATGTTGGATTAGAGATAACGATACCTTGGGTGCAATCTAAAGTGAACTGTAATGCAATTTAACTAGCGTAACTTGAGAGAGTGCGTCTAGTAGATTATCATAATCACTTTAGAGAGATTTATGATAGTCTGAGCATTCATGATTGATAGAGATAACTAAAGCAAAACTATAGGAAATATACAAGAAGGGATTTCATCAACGGGGAAAATCATAACCTTAGACCTTTATCACATTTGTTTACACCTCAGTAGTAGTTAATCTTTAGTTTTATTATTTTTGTTAAGCTATAGTAGTAAAAATACCGGAAAGTAATATTCATAACTTTTGAAAAAGTTGATTATTGAGAATCTAGTACTCTAATAACAATAATTGATAGGTTAATTCCCTGTGGAATTTGACTCTGGGCTAAATACTCAGATTATATTTGCAACGCCCGCTTAGTCTTTTTATAAGACATAGTTGAGCGTGATGAATATCTCAATTTTGAGGGCGTTTTGGTGAATATTAGACTTAATTTTGGCTGATTTCAGATTGAAACTCGAAGAAGAAGACGTGATATGCACTATATTTATGAAATTGTAGAAAAATTATAGAAATAATGTAAGAAAATTGTAGATAAGTTGTAGATAAATTATATTCTGTTGTTTATATATTATTTTTTTATTTAACTATTGTATGAAAGTTGAACAATATTGTATAAAAATTATATTTAAATTGTAGTTGTATATAATTGAGTGGAAATTGAAATTGCTCTTTTTTGTTAAACTGTGCTGATCCCTAGAAAGCTTTCTTTTAAAAGAGATGTATTTGCAATATATTGTAGATAAAATATGTGAGTATTTTATCATTGAAATAGTTTAAAATAATGGAAGATCTAGAGAGAAAGGGGAGAGAGGAGAAAAAAAGAAAAAGGGTGTAGCTAAATCCCATGATTGAAGACACAAATAATGAATTTGGGAGCCTTTTAAGGTGGATTGTATATATTTCGTAAACAAAACTTGTTTATGCTAGGTAATTAACTAAACATGGACATTAAAGGTAATAAAGTTTCAAATAGTGTATAGGATTTAAAAAAAATTCCTTTACAAAATTGTTGCGTCTTTGTTTTCCACTGTAATTCACTTCTCCTTCCCGTCCCATGTCTCCCTAGTTAATAGGGAAAAAAATATTAGACTCTTAGGAGCCCATTTAGCCATGGAATTTTTTCCGAGATACTTTTTTTTTTTTTGAAATCAGTTTGATCATAAATTTTTCAATTTTCACTTGTAGATAAATTTTGGATTTTTTTCGAAAATCACAAAACTGAAAAAACCTGTGTTTCAATATTTTCATTCAGATCACTCACAAAAATTTAAAAACAATCCAAAATTATATTCATGTCCAAACATAACTCTAATTTTCAAATAACATTTTCACTTGAATTTTTTTTCAAAATCTTCCCATTCTTATATCCAACGCCCGTTTAAGAATAATGAAATGCTAATTTTGTAGAGACAAATCCTACAAGCGTGCTAACGGAACAAGAGAGTAGTCAAGCCAAAAGTAATTACGTAGGAGGTCTCACACTCAGAAATGGCTCCACACTGCTTTGGTGTGGTCAGGATGCTTCTGCGACGGCGAGATTTCTCCCTCCTCTCTCTCTCTCTGTTTGTGTGTGTGTGAAGAATAAGACAGTTAAAATTGGGAATATTGTGAGAGATGTTTGCGCAAAAACTTGAGGAAGCTTTTCACAATACCAATTACAAAACAAGAAAAAGGTAAATCTCAATTAAATATAATTGACTCTAGACCCTCTCATCCAAGTGTGAACATTAAGGAGCGTATGCTCGTCGAATATTGTTAATAATTACAAAGATGGATTCATCATGAGAAGAAGATCTATACTCTAGGATGTAATTTTGGCTAACCGCCTTTCATGGAAGTTCTTGATTCTCTTCTTTTTGGCTTCCAGCTTATGGGGTTTTCCTTTCTTCATGTTTCGGAACCCCCTTTATGAGATCTTCCGGACCCCCCTTCTTGTGGTTTCTTCTCACTTATTTATACTTCCGTATCCTCTCGTTATTCTGTGGTCCTTAACCGGGGGGCTAATTCCTGTCTCCCTTTCTGTCATGTCAATGGTCATGAGGACTATTCGTCAGAGCGGGCTTACTATCAGCCCGTCTTCTTATACGTACGACGACCTATGGTGTCGTGCTCGTCGAGGCACAACAATGACCCTGTCATCTGATCGGTGGCTTGAGGGTCGTTGACTTCATAGGCGGATTTTGACCCATACAAGAGATAAAATTTTATATAAGCGGGATGTCAAAATCAAGAAATGAACTGGTTGGCTTAAATTGCTACAAAATGAAAATTATTGTTAGGTTTGAGGTTGAAAGTATCTATAAAAAATGTAGTTAGTGCTCATAAACCAAAGTAATTCATTTATTTATCAAAAGCTAAATCAGACTGCAAATACTTTTAATATGTTGTTATATTGTCGTTTTGGGTCAAGTCAGTATGATTTTTCCAAAAGGTCCGACATAATTAAATTATTCTTACACATTGTATATAAACTCCCAATCTTTTCAGCTACCAATGTGAGACTTTATTTGTAATACAACAATCTCCCCCTCGAACGACGTTTCACGTGGTCCATGTGATATCACCACTATCCGTGGGTCTCTTCATCGAATTAAGTTCCACGTAGACCATTACCAAGATCGAGCCCAACGCAATTTTCCACTGCCATACTCGTCCCGTCAAACCTGGGCTCTGATGCTAGTTGGTGAGCTGAATCAGCCTAAAGACACTCTTAGCATAACGTGTTATTGTTCGTTTTGAGCCAAGCCCTCACGATTTTCCCAAAAGGCCTCAAACGATTAAAATATCCCTATACTTTTTTATATAGACTCTCAATTTTTTCAGTTATTAATGTGGAACTTTGTTCGTACATCCAACACAAACCAATCAAACAAAATTTATTTATTTTTCAATGTTTTTTATAGGTCAATTTGAGCTTATGCATCCCAAAGGACCAAAATGACTTACCAAAGTATAGGGGTTTTTACCTAGTTATACTATAATAGAAATTTATTTACCACCTTTATTTAGGTTCCTTATTAATTATGTAACGATTCGGTCGGTTGTTACGTAGAACCTGCATTATTATTACTGTTTTTGCCTTGTCATAGGTTGGTTATACTGTTTATGATGTGTTAGAGTTGGTTGGCTCGGTTTCAGAATGGTTGTAGTGAGAATTGAGACACGTAGTCTCTAAAAATAACTTTATAGTTGGAAAAATCAACTGATAGTTGACTTATTGGTAAACGACCTCGAAATGCGGATTTGATGGTTCAGATAGCTTCGTTAGGTGATTTGGGACTTAGGAGTGTGTTCAGAATATTTTTGTGATGTCCGGTGTAGAATTATGCTTGAATTGGCAAAAGTTAGATTTTGGTGATTTTCGGTCGGCAGTGGAAAATAGGCTATCGGGGTCGGAATGGAATTCCAGAAGTTGGAACATGTTCGTAATGTCATTTTAGATATGTGTGCAAAATTTCAGGTCAATCGAAGGTGTTTTGGTTGGTTTCGGCATCGTTGGTGGAATTTAGAAATTTCAAAGTTCATAGGCTTGAATTTGATGTGATTTTGATGTTTTGATGTTATGTTAGGTGTTCCGAGGGTGCAACTAATTTTGAATGATTATTTAGGATGTGTTGGTATGTTTGGTTGGGGTCCCTCGGGGCTCGGGATGGTTTTGAGTGGTTAACGGGAAAATTTGGGACTTGGAATGTGCATTTTCAGCTGCTGGTTTTCATTTTACTGATGTAACCGCACTGCGGGCCCGCAGAAGAGGACATGACTCCGCAAATACAGAAGTTGGCTGGGTCAGTGTAAAGGCGCAGATGCGGACACTTGACCGCACCTGCGAGGTCGTAGGTGCGGAAGTGGAGCCACATGTGCGAAAATTGTCCGATTAATGAAAAACCGCAGGTGTGGTCCACCTGAGCGCAGGTGCGGAAATCCCTGGGCAGAAAGTAAAAAGAGGACTTCACGACTTTTAACCCTCTTTTCACCATTTTTGTGCAGGTTCCGAGATTTTTGAGGGTTTTTGAAGAGGGAAACATTTGTGCATCGTTAAGGTAAGCTTTTTGGACTCATTAATTCGATTGTATGTGATTAAGGACCTTATTAACAATGTTTAATTGGGGAAAATCAGTGAAAAAAAGGGAAACTAGGGCTTGAGTTTAAGAGACCTTTTAGAGGTGATTTGAGGGGTCATCTGGACTACGATAGTTCTTTATATGTACGGACTCGTGAGATGATGAAGATCGTTTTGGTATAAAGTTTGTCAAGTTCCGAGGCGTGGGCCCGGGTGTTGGATTTGGCTAATTTTGGGTTTTGCGCTTAAAATTGATATTTTTTTATTGGAATTCATTCCCTTAGCATAAATTGATGTGAAAAATCTGAACTTGATAGATTTGGAGCACTCGGAAGTTGATTCGAGAGGCAAGCGTGTTGCGGAATTGCTTTTTGGGCTAGTTTGAGGTAAGTAATATCTTTAAATCTTGTCTTGAGGGTATGAAACCCCAGACTTTACATCCTTTCACGGTGTTGGAGTGATGCACACGCTGAATGGCGAGTGTGGGGCGTGCACGAATTAGAAATTTGGAAATATGTTCCTTTTGAGGCAACTATTGAGTTGCGAAACGACTTTTAAAGCTTATGTTTTATGGTATTACTATGTTTTGATATACTTGGGCTGTAGCCATGTTTGGGGCCTAGTGTTGATCTATTTAACCCCTTGGTGGCTATTTTTCTGATATTTCTCACTTATTATATTATGATTTCACACTCAGTCTTTCTTGATAAATTATTTTGACACCCTGAGTTACTGATATTAATTCTTGAAATGAAATACTATTTTGGGTCGAGAACCCCGTTTGTTATGGCCCGAGTGGCATGTTATGAGTGTCTGACTGAGTGAGGCTGAGAGCATGTATTGTGAGGATATTTATGATATGAGAGAGGCCGAGATCCTGAGAGATGATTGATGCCATGATTTGGCCTGTTTATAGCGCTTGGGCTGTAGGAACCCCTCCGGAGTCTGTACACACCCCGAGTGAGCGCAGGTATCTACTGAGTGCGAGTGCCGAGTAACGAGTGATTGGGAGGTATGAGTGTGTGTGAGGTGCCGAGTGCCGAGTGATTGGGAGGTATGAGTGACTGTGAGGTGCTGAGTGACTGTTACTGGGTGATGGTGAGGTGCTGAGGGACTATTTATAAGTGATGATTATGCCCGAGAGGCAGTTTTATAATGATATTTTACTGAGTTTTTGACTATGATTCACTTCATCTTTCATACCGATGTTTTGGGAGTTTTACTGAGAAACATTTGAAAATATACTTGTTCAAAGGATTTTTACGGAAATTGGTTTCGAACTTATGTATACTTTATGGAGACTTGGCATTTTACTGTTTTGTGGATTGGTTATTTATTGCTGTATGTTTCATATTCTTCAGACTTGATTTGTTTTCATTACTACTGAGTTGGCGTTCTCATCATTACTCCCTGCACCCCTATCTGCAGATCCAGGTACTGATTCTGAGCAATAGTCACTTGCGTCCGTTCGGCATCAGATTCGGGATTTCGAGGTAGCTGTCCAACGTCCACAACTTCTCCATTTCCTTTCCCTCATTAGAATTAGTATTTGTTTTCCGAGACATTATTTATGACATTAGCAATGTTAGTTTTATTCTTAGATGCTCGTGGTCGGTTGACTCCAGTCCTAGGGGATTGTTTAGACTGTCGGATCTTATTATGTTGCTTAAAGACTTAGAGAAATTTTATACTTATTATGCTGGTATTTAATGATATTGAGTAAATTTATTAAAATAAATTTGTAGTTATTTGATGGTTGGCTAGCCTAGTTCCACGATAGGCGCCATCACGACCTGTAGGATTTGGGGTCATGACAAATTACTTTGTATATTCATATTTACTAGTTATATACAAATTATAAAAAATAAGTAATTCAAGATCCCTTAAATCTAGCATATCAGTTACATGACACACAACCTCCGTTTTCAATAATTTCTCCTACATTTAAGATTCTTTCCTTTTCCAAAGGATTACAAAAACATCATTTCTCTTTCCTAACAATTACCCAAAATTATTCCTACCCATATTAAGAAATCTCGCATACCAAAATATTGCTTACCCAAAGTTATAACCCCCCACTATTGAACTAAATTGTTATCATCATTTTTGGGGTTTTTACCAAGTTATACTATAATAGAGATTTATTTACCACCTTTATTTAGATTACTTATTAATTACTTTGTATATATATATTTACTAGTTATATACAAATTATAAAAAAGAATAAATTCAAGATCCCTTAAATCTAGCATATCAGTTACATGACACACAACCTCCGTTTCCAATAATTTTTCCTACATTTAAGATTCTTTCCTTTAGGATTACAAAAATATCATTTCTCTTTCTTAACAATTACCCAAAATTATTCCTACCCATATTAAGAAATTTCGCATACCAAAATATTGCTTACCCAAAGTTATAACCCCCCCTCCCCCCACACACACACAAAGATGCAGATTCTTTTCCTTTTCCAAAGATTTTAAAATTCAATTTCTCTCTTTCTTACTAATCACTGAAAATCTTGATTTCTTATTGATACAATACGATAAAATTTGAAATATTGTTGTAGGATCAAGTTGCGGGTAAGTTTTGAATCTTGTTTTCTTTCTTTCTAAAATCTTTTCTAAAATCTTTATGTAGGTGGCTTGTATATGACACATCAATACCCAAAATAATACTCAATAATACAATTATAATACGATTATATTAAATTTTAGTATAGAGTTCTGATTGAAACTTGAAGAAGATGAAGATCATAATTCTGTCTTAATTTTCCAGAATGTTTTGCGATCGTATTACAATTGTATATGTATCGTAATTGTTGCAGGAATTGTATTATAAATGTATGATAATTGTATATTTATTGTATATTGTTACGAGCAATTATGCTATCGTGACGAATTTCACAGTTTGTATCATAAGTATGATAATTGTATATTAATTTATTAGTATTATATCAGGTATTATTTTGGGCATTAATATATCGGATACAAGTTGGATATGATTGTGATACAAGATGATACATTTATGTTTTAGGTATTGATGTATCTGATACAATTCAAATACAATTATGATACAATTATCATACGATGATCATAAAATTTTCAGAATATTTGTTAATAATATAAAGTTGTCGGTAATGATGGAAAGAGAGAAGATGAAGATTCTAGGCGTAGATTAAGGGATTTTGATATAAAGAAAAATGAGAGAGAAAGGGAGAGGAGAAAAAAAAGGATATAATTGAATCCCTTAATTGAAGGCAATAATAATTGAGTGAGAGTCTTTTAAGAAGCAATATATATAATTTGTAAGAAAAATCTAAATACTTATTAAAAACTTCAAAAACATAGATAAATAAATTTCTATTATAATATAACTAGGTAAAATACCCGGTCTAGCTCCCCTCCCGTCAAGTCAGAGTAATATTTTTATGAGCTAAATTTAACTATTAATGAATTTTCCTTTTTCTCCTGAATTTCCAAGTACGGGAAGGTATGTGGGTGGCTCTAGTCCACAAACTGCATAGCTTCAAAGAAAATAGATAGTCATCCACGAAAAGTCAATCTTGAGAGTTGGACAATATTGCTCATCGTATAATATATAGTAGTATTAGCATCAAACTAAAGAATGCAAATTTAGCATGAGTAAATCTCGAACAAGAGTTTTAGAAATGTCCATCTTTACATCTCTCTTATTTTTCTTGGTATTTTGCCCATTGCTTAGTTTAGAAGACAGACTAGAGGGTTTTAAGGATTGTTGGTGCAAAAATGATGGTCCTATCATTCATTTTCCATTCAGGCTCAGAAATCAAACCAAAACATTGCGGCTATCTAGGCTTTGAACTACAATGCAACAATCAAAATGACACCATCCTCGAACTTCCTTTGTCTGTTCACTTAATTGTTGAAAAAATGGATTATCTCTCACAGCAAATTCACCTTTACGATCCTAGCGAGTGCATAATAGTCAAGCTATCAAAACTGAATTTATCACAATCGAATTTCAAGATTTTTGAACATCCCACAGTCCTGTTCAATTGTTCTTTACCATATGATTATTATAACGTAGACTACGTAGTTCATTGTCTTGGCTCTTCTGGTTACCGAGTACATGCTGTTTCTTCGACTATGTCCCTCGAATATTTTTGTCCGGACCTTGTACAAAAATTCATCAGTACCCATACTCACAGTCAACATTTGTTGAGAACAGGCTGCATCTGAATTGGTCTGTACCATTCTGTGGAAACTGTAAGTTCAAAGGAATGGATTGTGGTTTCATGGATAAAACTAAGCTTTTGGAAACTCAATGTTTCAATCGAACTATGACCCAAAAAGGTACTATTTATATGTCTTAGATTTTTTATATGGATAACAAAGACTTATCATCATTTTGTCCATAATATATAGGTATTACTAAACAGCCCTTGGTTGCAGGTTAGTTTTCTCAAATTCTTCAAAGTTTTCACTCTGTCAATTTCCTTTCATACTTATGACATGTTACTTATTTAATTTTGTAGGTGTCATTTTAGGTGCAGCTCTTATTTGCATTATTGTTTTTTCACTTTATCAGCTATATTTATCGAGTAAAAATGAAAGAGATAGTCGAGTAATACTTGAAAAGTTTTTGGAAGATTACAAGGCCATAAGACCAACAAGATACTCTTATGCTGATATTAAGAAGATAACAGTTGATTTCAATGAAAAGTTAGGAGAAGGAAGTTATGGAACTGTTTACAAAGGCAAACTTTCAATGGAAATCTATGTTGCAGTAAAAGTCCTACGCGATTCCAAAGATCAATGAAATCGGAACAATTGGGAGAATTCACCATGTTAATGTGGTTCGCTTGGTTGGTTTTTGTGCTGATGGATTCAGACGAGCATTGATCTATGAATACCAACCAAATGATTCACTTGAAAGATTCATTTTGCCAATGAGCTCGAACACGAATAGTGTTTCACTCATCAGTTGGAACAAGCTTCAACATATTGCTCTTGGTACTGCTAGAGGGATTGAATATCTTCACCAGGGATGTGATCAGCAGATTCTTCATTTCGATATTAAACCACAAAAATCCTTTTAGACCATAACTTGGACCCAAAAATTTGCGATTTTGGCCCAGCTAAACTGTGCTCGAAAGAAAAAAGTGCAGTCACAATGACAGCTGCTAGGGGAACCATAGGCTACATTGCACCAGAAGTGTTATCAAGAAACTTTGGTAAAGTTTCTCATAAATCTGATATTTATAGTTTTGGAATGCTCTCGTTAGAAATGGTTGGAGGGAGGATAAAGACGAATTCTAAGACGAATAGTCACAGCAAAGTAAGTTGTTTGGAATGGATATATAGAGATTTGAAGAAAGGGGAAGAATTGCAAATTCGGATAGAGGAAGAAGGAGATGGTACAATTGTGAGAAAGTTAGCCATTGTTGGACTTTGGTGTATTCAGTGGCATCCAAATGATAGGCCTTCAATAAAAGAAGTTGTTCAGATGCTAGAAGGAGATGGGAGCCATCTCAACTTGTCCCCAAATCCTTTTATGGCTACTAATATGCCTAATTTGTATTCAAGTCCTCATAGACATTATATTAGAAATTGAATAAGGAACAAATTTAAAAGGTGAATGATAAAACTTGGATCATTTCTCGATTTCTGTGTTAGATTCTAACGTTGGAACCATATTAATCTTTTATGTATTGTTCCAATTTTATCGGAAAGGGAAAGCAATAAGCTGAATCCTCTGTGAAAAGGAGCTACTGAGGCAATAGTGGTTACGCTCTGCAAAGAGATGAGCTAAGTAGAGAATTCCAACTGGCACTTCCACTCATGCTAAAAACTAGCTTTAATCTAACATGCTTTCAACCAATGCACATACTATTAATTTGTGATGGCGGATGGAAATTAGTATATTTTTGGCAAAATTTTACACTCCCTGCACAAAAGTTAAACCCGTCCAAATGGAAAGCTTAATGTTTGCATTACTTCAACCTAGAGTGGTAAATGAGCGGGTTGGACTGAATTGGGCGGGTCAAGATAAGTTAGATCAATAAATGGGTCATTGCCAACTCAATCCAAAGTGTTCTTGGGCTAACATGAGCTGCGTTAATATGGGCTAAACAATGGGTCATAGTCCAACCCCCCTAATTTAATCCATGTTTTAGAATCGGGACATTTGCATCCGTACCCGCTTTTTGTGTCACGTTTTAACTTATATCCGCTTTGTAAAAAAATTACAAGTGTACCCGCTTTTTCGCTTAACTTTAGCATACGGGGCTGAAGTAGCAAAGGCAATCACGCAAAATTTCAGCATTTTAGTAGACGGGCTTGAAGTAGCTTGCGAACTTCAGCTCTAGAGCAGAAGTTTTTGTCTTCGTAACTGGGGAACTTCAGCTCTAGAGCTGAAGTTTTTGTCTTTGTAACTGGAGTACTCTGTCTTTGTAACTGGCGAACTTCAGCTCAACAAGGAAAAGGGGGCTGAAGTTATTTAAAAAGTGGGTAACAAGTTAAAAGTTTAAAAAAAAACGGGTATAGGTTAAATGGGGGCGACCAAATAGGATATCCCGCGCAATTTTTACTTTAGAATCATGTTCATCTTGCAAAAAAAAGTTTTTTACCTTAAAATATCTCAGTTGAAAAATATTTTGCGAGGGGAGGGGGGGTTGGGTGATGCAGAAAAACAAAAAAACAAAAAATTGAAAATACAAAAAAAAAGTAAATTATTTTTGAGGGGATTTGGGGTAGGGGGGTAGGGTGGGTGGTGCAAAAAAAATAAAAAACAGAAAATTGAAAGTACAAAACAAAATTGACGGGGTTAGCGCGCGTGGAGGGGGTGTAGGGGTAGGGTGGGATTTGTGGTGCGGAAAAACCAAAAAAAAAAATACAAAAAAATAAGTAAACATTTTTTTTAGGAGGTCCGCGCACGCGGGAAGGAGGAGTAGGGGGGAGGGTTGGTGGTGGTAGGGGATAGGGGTGGATGGGTGGGTGGTGCAGAAAAACAAAAAAACAGAAAATTGAAAATACAAAAAAAGAAAAAGTAAAATTTAGGCAACTAAGTAAATTTCTAGATAAGTTGGGTTGACATCCCTGTGTTTAGGGTGAATTTCATGGGTTTGTATTTGGGCTGCTTAATGGGTCAGAATGAGCTATAAAAAATAATAGATTAATTTGGATTCAGCCCAAATAGACCTATGAACTAAAATGTTTGTAGCCCAACCCATTAATCCCTGAACGGATTAAACAGTAAAAATTGGCGCCCCCTCTTTAACCTGTACCCGCTTTATTTTTATGTTTGCACCGGTACCCTTTTTTTTAAAAGCCTTTCGAAAAGATAATTTTACCCTTTTTATTACAAGCCTACTTTCTCTTCAAGTAAACCCCATTCCTCTACTTTGCAAATACTCTCTTTCTTTCTCTCTCTCTCTCTCCCGTTCTTCGCTTTTACGATCGTCATTGTTTTTTGATATTCATCGCTTCAACTGTTTGTTCGCCAACAATATTACATATAATCACAGGTACATTGCAGTACCTTTACGCTTTAATTTCTGGGTATTGCTTTTTTGTGATAGTCATGTTCTATAGAGTTTTGTTTGTTTTTTTGTGATATTCATGTTCGATAGGTTGTTAGGGGTTAGTTCTATAGTAATTGTTTGTCATGTATACCTTAATTTTATGGAGCTGATATTTTTTTGTTTTTTTTTTGTGTTTAATTATTGGTGTTAAATTTGTGCTTTGCTGAGTTTTTTTGTTGTAACTGGTTAACTTCCGCGTTTTAGCAGTTGATGTTTTGTTTTGTAGCTGATGTTTGGGAGCTTAAGTTTTTGTTTTGTTTTGGTAATATGCTGAAGTTTTTGAACGTGTGTGTCTGTTTTGTATTTTGTAACTGGTGAACTTCAGCTTGTTTTTGTTTAGGAGCTGAAGTTTTTTGTTTTGTTTTGGTGAACTTCAGCATATTGGGAGCTTAAGTTTTTGTTTTGTTTTGGTAATATGCTGAAGTTTTTGAACGTGTGTGTCTGTTTTGTATTTTGTAACTGGTGAACTTCAACTTGTTTTTGTTTAGGAGCTGAAGTTTTTTGTTTTGTTTTGGTGAAGTTCAGCATATTGGGAGCTTAAGTTTTTGTTTTGTTTTGGTAATATGCTGAAGTTTTTGAACGTGTGCTTCTGTTTTAAATGAACATTTCTATAAATTCTTTAGCTAGGGAGCTGAAGTTTTGTTTGTGTTTTTTGTTATATTTTTTTGAAAGTTGGAGCTGAATTTTTTTGTTTGTTTAATTATTGGTGTTATATTTTTATGAAAGTGGGAGCTGGAGTTTTGTGTTTTGCACTTCAGCTTGTTATTTTTTTGGAGCTGAAGTTTGTGCTTTGTTTTGCTGAAACTTCAGCATATAGGGAGCTGAAGTTTTTGTTTTGTTTTTGGTGACCCTTCAACATATTGGGAGCTGAAGCTTTTTGTTTTATATTTGCTGAGTTTGTCTTCTTTGAGCTGATGTTTTTAACTGATATCTTTTACTTTCTTTCAACAGATGGCTTCTACAAATCCTACATCACCTTCAAATCCTCCAGCAGCTAAAGCATCTAAAAACCGTACACAATCAAAAAGTCTTTCAGTCCGTATTGTTCCTCCTACAAGAGCAGGGGAAAGATATTTTGAGTTTCAGATTGGTTTAACTGTCGTGCTTACTGGAAGGGTAACCAGGATTTGAAGAGTTTAATCAAAACTTTCTTGACTCCTGCACAAGAAGAAAAGCTAACTAATGGTACTTTTCGATATATTTTGGCTATGGAGAACTTGAAATGCAGCGTGAAGTTGGTTCATTGCTTGTGTCTTTCTCGAATATTCACCAATGATCGAGACTCCATTAGTTTCAAGCTTTTTGGGCATAATGTACCGTTCATCCTTGAAGATTTTCACATTATGTGCGGTTTGAGGATCACCGCACATAATGTTGAAAAACCATCTAAACGAGAGAGCACGATCTTGAAGAGATATTTTGGTAAGTCTAAGGGTGTGACCTTGAAGGACATTCGAGATTTTATGTCTCGTAATGAAATTCAGAAGGACGATGCAAATTTCAAACATGTATGCGAAAGTGATGAAGATGCAGTTAAACTGATGGAAATTCTTCTTGTGGAGTCTGTTGTATTTGGTAAAAAGAATGAATCAACGGTACTAGAGGATTATGCAGCGATTGTCGAAGACGATAATGCTTGTGCTGATTATCCTTGGGGTAATGTCTCTTATGAGAAGCTCATTACTTCAATGAAACATGCATTGGATAACCAATCCAACGAACATTCAACAGAGTATACTGTTGGTGGATGTCATGCCCCGAAATCCCACCATCGGGCCGTGATGGCGTCTAACGTTGAACCCGCTAGACAAGCCAACGTGTATAGATAAACTAGCATATTAACATCAATTTAACAGAATAAACTAAAACGGTTCACAATTAAAAAACGGAAAGAAATATGGTTTCAAGTTAAGTAAGGACAACATAATGCAACGACGCGTAAATTTTCCAAAAAACCTAGAGTCATAAACTCATGGACTATCTATAAGAGTGCTAAATACAAGTCTGAAAGGAAATACATGGCTGTCTCGGAAACTAGAGGAAAAACAAGACAGAAGCGAAGACAAAGGGATGGGAGAGACGCCAAGGCCCACGAACGCCAGCGGGTATACCTTGAAGCCTCTGGACTAAGCTGGAAGACACTCCCACTAATGATGTCCTCTAGGTCCGGCTACGTAATCTGCACAACATAAAGAAGTGCAGGTGTAGCATCAGTACAACCGACCCCATGTACTGAGTAAGTGCCGAGCCTAACCTCGACGAAGTAGTAACAAGGCTAGGACACGAAAACAAAATGTACCTGTGCAGTTAATAATATAGCAGAAACTAAACAAGAATACAATTACGGGAAAGAACATGCTGAGGGGAAGAGGTAGCAAACATCGAAAAGACGGAAACGAAAGCAACAGTCTAAAATATCTGAAAGAAATAATAACGGTAATTGACAACACAACTTAAATAGTGAAAGATACGGCACGACATGTCCCCTCGTGCATAATAATATAAATAAGGCACGAAATGTCCCCTCGTGCATAAGCAATATAAACATGGCACGGAATGTCCCCTCGTGCATAAACAATATAAACATGGAACGGAATGTCCCCTCATGCATAAACAATATAAACATGGCACGGAATGTCCCCTCGTGCATAAACAATATAAACATGGCACCGAATGTCCCCTAGTGCATAAAAAATATAAACATGGAACGGAATGTCCCCTCGTGCATAAACAATATAAACATGGCACGGAATGTCCCCTCGTGCATAAACAATATAAACATGGCACGGCATCACCCTTCCTTCTTTAACACTCTTCCTCACCCAAACAACAATCACAAACAAGGGCAAGGAAATAAACAAAATAAAAATAGAAATCCCGACAAGGGAACTATACAACGATGACCCGGCAAGGGTATATTTTAGCAACTCTTTCTCTTTATTTCACTTTCATTTCATAATTTACTCTATTACTTGAGCCAATGCTCCAAAGGATTCAACTATCTCATATATCTTCATCATTCGTTTTACAATTTGAGCCAATGCTCCAAAAGATTCAATTATTTCATATATCTTCCTCATTCGTTTTTACAATTTGAGCTAATGCTCCAAAACATTAAATTATCTCATATATCTTCATCATTCGTGTTACAATTTGAGCCAATGCTCCAAAGTAGTTTAAAGATTACAATTCCCTTCACATGCTCTTTACAACATATAGAAATCATCAATTAAGCATGAAAATTACAACAAAATCAGAATATTCGCAATATAAGGACTCACGGTCATGCTAGACACTAATGTATAGATACTCGTCACCATGCCTATACATCATATTTGACAATTAGCAAGTAGCAAATAATACTCAACTCCTATTCCCTCAAGCTAAGGTTAGACCATGCACTTACCTCGGGTCCAAAGTATAGCAATCAACCTTCTAACACCACCTTTCCTTTAATTCAACTCCAGAATGATATTATCTATGTTAGTTAATAGTTAAATAGTAGTAAACAACATTAATCCTATATGTATTAGGAGTAGGAAATGTATTATCTATATATAGGGCTCATTGTATCATTGTATTAACAAGTGAATAATATATATTTTCTCCCGTGCTTTCTCACATGGTATCAGAGCAATCGTGAGAGATTTATCGCTGTGCATCAATTCCAGCAACTCCGGGAAGAGAAATCAATCAACCGGAAGTCTTTTTCCGGCAAACACAAGTCTGCCGCAGTAAAAAAACTACTTTTTATCAGTGTTGTGCGAAAACCAACACCACCACTAAGTAGATCGGACTCCGGCGACCAACCCTAGAAAAAATCTCCGTCGGAAAACCCTTCACGCGCTCTCACGCACCACAGTAGACATTTTTTTGGCGAGCGCGTGAGCCCACGCGCCGGCGCGTGCGAGCTTCTCCGGCCATTTTTGGACAAGCTTCTTGAGGACAGCCTACTCGCACATAAAATCTAAGTCCATTGGTACTATTTCCGATAGATTCCGATGACTTTGGAATTTTCTGGCGAGCTACAGTGCTTTCCCAGATTTATCTTCAGTTTTCATTCACTATACAACTTAAATCAAGAATTTGAGAAATTGATTGTAGCAACATGGAATCTAATACTATGAATACTTTGATGGTCTCTTTACCGGATTATATTGATTTTCTTCAGTACAAAGCACATAAACAGACATCTTCAGGATTAGCCTCCATATTTCCACCAGATAGTAGCATGACTTGTGTCTCCCAATCTTCAACTTCCAAGTCTTGGGTCATTGATTCAGGTGCATCTGATCATATTTTTGGTAACAAATCCCTTTTCACTAGTATTTCATATTCTCAATCTCTTCCAACAGTCATAATGGCCAATGGGTCTCAAGCCATGGAAACTGCAATAGGTCAAGCAAGTCCACTTCCTTCCTTACCTTTAGACTCAGTTCTTTATGTTCCTGGTAGTCCTTTTAATCTTATAGCCGTTAGTCGCTTAGCCAAATCACTTAAGTCTGCTGTTTTATTTCTTGATGACCTTATTTTTATACAGGAACGCAGTACAGGGCAGATTATTGGTACTGGACGTGAATCAGATGGACTTTATTACCTTATTCTTGAGAAATCTCATGGTCTCGCATCTTGTCTTCCTTCAATAACTTGTCCCGTTACTGATTCACCAGATTTATTACATAAACGGTTGGGACATCCCAGTTTTTCAAAACTTCAGAAAATGGTACCTGGCTTATCTCACTTGTCCACTCTAGAGTGTGAGTCATGTCAGCTCAGTAAGCATATCCGCTCCCATTTCTCGCGGCGTCTTGATAATCGACCAGAGTCACCTTTTTATTTAGTCCATTCAGATGTTTGGGGTCCTAGTCGGGTCAATTCTACCTTGGGATTCCGCTACTTTTGCAGTTTCATTGATGATTATTCCAGGTGCACTTGCATATTTTTGATGAAAAATAGATCTGAGTTGTTCTCTATTTTCCATACCTTCCACGCTAAAATTCAAAATCAATTTGGGGTTTCTATCTGCACATTTCGTAGTGATAATGCCCTAGAGTATTTGTCTTTCCCCATTTCAACACTTTATGAACTCCCATGGGATTATTCATCAAATATCTTGTCCGTACACATCCCAACAAAATGGGGTAGCTGAAAGAAAGAATAGACATCTTATTGAAATTGCTCGTACCCTACTTATACAATCTCATGTTCCGCTGCGTTTTTGGGGGAATGCAGTTCTTACATCTTGTTATCTTATTAATCGTATGCCATCTTTAGCTATCTTGAATAAAGTTCCATTCTCTGTCTTGTTTCTCCACTTACCTTTGTTCTCTCTTCCACCCCGTGTCTTTGGGAGTACGTGTTTTGTTCATGACCTTACTCCAAGAAAAGATAAGTTAGCTCCTCGTGCTCTTAAGTGCATATTTCTGGGTTACTCGAGAACGCAAAAAGGATATCGATGTTACTCTCCTGACCTTCAGCGATTTCTTATGTCCGCTGATGTTACCTTCTTTGAAACCCAATCATACTTCACGGATCCAATTAATCACTTAGATATTTCTAAGGTGCTACCAGTTCCTTCCGTTGGAGATTCAGTCACTATCTCCCATTCATCTTCCTCCATAGCTCCACCACCTACAGTTCCAGTTGCAGCCCACCACCCATAGCTCCAGTGCCACCACTGAGTCCAGTTCCACCAACTATAACTCCAATGCCACCACCTAGTCCAGTTCAACCTTCTACAGCTCCACCACTCCTGACTTATCATCGTCGTCCGCACCCAGCATCAGGCCCAACTGATTCACGTCCTGCACCTGACCCTGCTAATACTGCGAACTTGTCTCCTCTTGATCAACCGATTGCACTACGAAAAGGTATACGGTCCACACTTAATCCTAATCCTAATCCTCATTATATGGGTTTAAGTTACCATCGTCTGTCATCATCCCATTGTGCATTTGTGTCATCTTTGTCCTCTGTTTCCATCCCTAAGTCTACAGGTGAAGCACTGTCTCATCCCGGATGGTGATATGCTGTGATTGACGAGAGGTCTTCTTTACATACGAGTGGTACTTGGGAGATTGTTCCTCTTCCTTCGTGTAAGTCGACTGTTGGTTGTCGTTGGGTGTATGCAGTCAAAGTTGGTCCAGATAGCCAGGTTGATCGACTTAAGGCTCGTCTTATTGCCAAAGGGTATACTCAGATATTTGGACTCGATTACAGTGATACTTTCTCTCCCTTGGCTAAAATAGCATCAGTCCGCCTTTTTCTATCCATGGCTGCTGTTCGCCATTGGCCTCTCTATCAGTTGGACATTAAGAATGCTTTTCTTCACGGTGATCTTGAGGATGAGGTTTATATGGAGAAACCACATGGTTTTGTTGCTCAGGGGGAGTCTAATGGCCTTGTATGTCGGTTGCGCCGGTCCCTTTATGGTCTAAAGTAGTCTTCTCGAGCCTGGTTTGGTAAGTTCAGCACAGTTATTCAGGAGTTTGGCATGATTAGTAGTGAAGCTGATCACTCTGTATTTTATCGACATTCTGCTTCAAATCTCTGTATTTATCTGGTCGTTTATGTTGAGGATATTGTTATTACTGACAATGATCAGGATGGTATTAGTAAGTTTAAGCAACATCTCTTTCAGCACTTTCAGACTAAGGATCTGGGCAAATTAAAGTATTTAATGGGTATTGAGGTCGCTCAGTCTAGCTCAGGTATTGTGATCTCACAACGGAAGTATGCGTTAGATATCCTTGAGGAGACAGGAATGACAGGTTGTAGACCTGTTGACATTACGATGGATCCGAATTCTAAATTTCTGCCAGGACAGGGAGAGCCTCTTAGCGATCTTGCAAGATATAGGCGGTTAGTTGGTAAATTAAATTACCTCACAGTGACTAGACCTGTTATTTCCTTTCATGTGAGTGTTATGAGTCAGTTTATGGATTCTCCATGTGATATCCATCGGGATGCAGTTGTCCGCATTCTTCGGTATATAAAATCAGCTCCAGGCAAAGGCTTATTGTTTGAGGATCGAGCCCATGAGCAGATTGTTGGATACTTAGATGCTGATTGGGCAGGATCACCTTTTGATAGACGTTCTACGTCTGGATATTGTGTCTTAGTAGGAAGAAATTTGGTGTCTTGGAAGAACAAGAAACAGAATGTGGTTGCTCGGTCTAGTGCAGAAGCAGAATATCGAGCAATGGCTATGGCGACGTGTGAGCTAATTTGGATCAAACAGTTGCTCAAGGAGTTGAAATTTAGTGAGATTAGTCAGATGGGACTTGTGTGTGACAATCAAGTTGCTCTTCATATTGCGTCAAATCCAATGTTCCATGAGAGAACTAAACACATTGAGATTGACTGTCACTTTGTTAGAGAAAAGATACTCTCGGGAGATATTGCTACAAAATTTGTGAAGTCGAATGATGAGCTTGCTGATATTTTCACTAAGTACCTCACTGGTCCTCGTATTAGTTATATATGTAACAAGCTCGGTACATTTGATTTATATGCACCAGCTTGAGGAGGAGTGTTAGTTAATAGTTAAATAGTAGTAAATAACATTAATCCTGTATGTATTAGGAGTAGGACATGTATTATCTCTATATAGGGCTCATTGTATCATTGTCTTAACAAGTGAATAATATATTATTTTCTCCCGTGCTTTCTCACAATCTAGACATAATCAACTCAAGTATATCAATAAGGATTCAATGATTCAATTACATAGCCTAATTATCCATTTCCTAGCATTCTTCCAAAAATACCAAACTTCCACCCGGGGCCCGCTCGCTCAGATTCTTATAATTCTCGAAGGGAACACTCACCCAAAGCCTAAGGATCATTAATATACGACTCTTACTTGATTTCATGGCCAATTCACAGAAAATTCTCAAATGATCACAAGTTCTAGGTTACTACCCAATTTCTTGAATTTTTGCACTAGTTTATGTAGTTAATTAAACTAGAATCCATGCATGAAGCTAATTTTTGAGTTGAGTTCACTTACCTTAGAAGATCAGGTTGTTAGCCCTTAACAATGGAGGAAAATCGTCCAAGGAAGAAGAAGGAATTGAGAAAAATGGATTTGAAACCCGTATTTAAAACACACTGCATGAACAGTGATCTCGCACCTGCGGCTCTGGGGACCGCACCTGCGGTCTCGCAACTGCGAGAAAAATCTCGCAGCTGCGGAAATGGGCTAGGGAGTCTGGCTCTCATTTGCGGAGTGGATACCGCACCTGCGGTTTCGCACCTGCGATGATTGGCCAGGCCTTGGGTGATCGCACCTGCGATGCTGGGGACCGCAGGAGCGGTCCCGCACCTGCGCCCACACCAGAGCAGGTGCACCAGCAATTTATTTTGCTGCTTTTTAGCCCCGTTAGGTGCCCGGAAGGCACATGGGCCAACCCGAGCCCCAGTCCAAATATACCAACGAGTCTCAAATCATAATACGGACTCGCTCGAGCCTTCGGAACACCCAAAACAACACTAAAACTCGAAATCACACCCCCAAACCTCAAGAACCAACCTTAGGAACTTTAAGTTTTCTAAACTTCGCTAACAACGTGCCGAGCTGACCTATACAACTCGGAATGACGCCAAATTTCACAGATAACTCACACAACATCTTACGACTTAACCGCGCGATCAAATCGCCAAAATAACATAAAAAACAACGAATCAAACCTCAAAATCACTAGTTTTTCTTCAAACCTCATAAACTTTCAAATTTAGAGTTTTAAGTCCGAAACGTGTCAAACGACATCCAATTTCAACCAAACTTCACAGAAATATCTTAAACCACATATAAGACCTATACCGGGCGCCAGAACCAAAATACGAGCCCGATACCAACACATTCTAGCCAATTTTCAGTTTACTTTTCTTTATAAATTTCAGAAAAACAATTTTACTCAAAAATTCATTTCTTGGGCTTGGGACCTCGGAATTCGATTCCGGGCATACGCCCAAGTCCCATATTTTCCTACGAACCCTCTGGGACCGTCAAATCACAGGTCCAGGACCGTTTACCCAAAATGTTGACCGGAGTCAAATTTACTCATTTTAATATCAAATCTTAGCATTTTTCACAAAATTTCATATTTAAGCTGTCTGGCTACGCGCCCGGAATGTGCACGCAAATTGAGGCAACTACAGATGAGGTTTTCAAGGCCTCAAAAGTATGGAATGGGTAATAAAATAGGTGATGACCCTTTGGGTCCTCACAGTGGATTTCCATATCCATTGCGTGTTTGGTTCTATGAGCGTTTCCCCGTTCTTTAGAAGAGGTATATTAAAGAATACTAGTACCTTGATTCTCCTCAACTCCCCAGGATGTTACGTTATATATGTGTGGGAGAGCCCAAATATAAAGAACCTGAGAAATATTTCAGTAATCATTCTGTAAATGAATATTTTTTTATCTTTTGTAGTTTTGTTAATATGTTGATGTATTACTTTTATTTTATTTAAACAGGAATATAGGAAATTTAAGGTATTGGATATAATTCCTACAGAAGAGGAATTGAATTCAATGCCTTTGATTGAACAATTTCCTTGCAGTCAGGTTTGTTCAAGGGTAGTTAATGCGGTTCCTTCAACTGGTGAATCACCACGTAGTCAGAGTCGATCAAAAGAAACCCGTCGAACTTCAACTGCTGAATCACCTCGTACCCAGAGTCGTTCTAACCGTTCTACAACGGCGTTTTACAATGAATTAGTCAATACAATATGTTCTCTAAGTTTTGTGCTGAATTTTTTGTTTTATTTTTGTGTGTTTGTTGTAAAACTACATCATGTTTTAAGCTGAAGTTTTGTTCTGTTTGTGCTGAATTTCAGCATTTTAATATCTGAAG
The DNA here is from genome assembly GCA_005239505.1 of Nicotiana paniculata. NCBI lineage: Eukaryota > Viridiplantae > Streptophyta > Magnoliopsida > Solanales > Solanaceae > Nicotiana > Nicotiana paniculata. The sequence goes on from ML346291.1 coordinate 60,019, forward strand.
TTTTGTTCTGTTTTCCTGAACTTCAGCATTCTAGTAGCTTAAGTTTTTGTTCTTTTTGTGATGAACTTCAGCATTCTAGTAGCTGAAGTTTTGTTCTGTTTTTCTTGAACTTCAGTACTCTAGTAGCTGAAGTTTTGTTTTGTTTTCCTGAACTTCGACATTCTAGTAGCTGAAGTTTTGTTCTATTTTTCTTGAACTTCAGTATTCTAGTAGCTGATGTTTTTGTTCTCTTTTTGATGAACTTCAGCATTCTAGTAGCTGAAGTGTTTGTTCTCTTTGTGATGAACTTCAGCATTCTAGTAGCTTAAGTTTTGTTCTGTTTTTCTTGAACTTCAGTACTCTAGTAGCTGAAGTTTTGTTTTGTTTTCCTGAACTTCAGCACTCTAGTAGCTGAAATTTTGTTTTGTTTTTCCTGAACTTCAGCACCCTAGTAGCTGAAGTTTTGTTTTGTTTTCCTGAACTTCAGTATTCTAGTAGCTGAAGTTTTGTTCTGTTTTTCTTGAACTTCAACATTCTAGTAGCTGAAGTTTTTGTTATGTTTTTGTTGAACTTCAGCATTCTAGTAGCTGAAGTTTTGTTCTGTTTTTCTTGAACTTCAGTACTCTAGTAGCTGAAGTTTTGTTTTGTTTTCCTGAACTTCAACATGCTAGTAGCTGAAGTTTTGTTCTGTTTTTTTTGTGATGAAATTTGTTCTGATTTTTTTTGCTGAACTTCAGCATGTGAAGTTTTTGTTCTCTTTGTGATGAACTTCAGCATTCTAGTAGCTGAAGTTTGTTCTATTTTTCTTGAACTTCAGCACTCTAGTAGCTGAAGTTTTGTTTTGTTTTTCCTGAACTTCAGCATTCTAGTAGCTGAAGTTTTTGTTCTGTTTTTGTTGAACTTCAGCATTCTAGTATCTGTCCCCCCTCTTTATGAACATGCTGAATTTAATGAAGATATAGTTGATAAAATTCTTTTAGAGAATACTCAAATGCTCCTTGATGTTGCTGCACAATTGGATGAAGCTGGAGCTGCTGATATCGACAAAAGCGTGCAGGAAACCACAGTGCAAGACAAATGTCAATGTATTCTATAGATCATGAATTTATTAAATTTGGTCCAAGTATATTTTTTACAGTTTGAAATTTAAATACTTTATTTTTTTGTATGTCTTTTGATTATTATTTAGAAGGATTGGATGCAGCTTCAAAAGAAATTGGTGAGATTCTTCGGCTATATGAAAAATGAGAAATACATCTATTCACACCTGTTGGCTCACAAACAGGTGTGAATTGTGTTTGTATTATTTTATAAAATTTAGTCAGTATTATTATTATTTTTTTTTTTTGCATGAAGATATAGGCTTATTTAACCCTAGTGGAAGTGGATCTGTTCAAACACCATCTGTGCACTTAGACCAGGTAGTTATTTTCTTTAATTCGATTACAAGTTGTTTTGTTTTGCCTAATGTGTGTTTTGTATTAGTTGTATTTATGTATATATTTTCCTTGCTTTTTCAGATATCAACTGATGCATCACAAATTCTTCCAAATCCTAAAAGAAGGAATATTTCCATGTCTCCTAATGTTATGAGGGACACCAGTGATATTCCCAACTTCAACATATGTTCATTTTCAATGGGTAGTACAGAAGGGACTATGGAATTTCCCCCTGCTGCTGAACAACAGCAGTTAGCTGTGATGGAACAGCAGGAAGTTGTTGAAGTAGGTGCTAGCATGGCTGTGGAATCTTCCCCTGCTGCTGAAATGCAACAGTTAGTTGTGACGGAACAACAAGAAGAACAACCAAAAAGAAAACCAGTTAAAAAAGAGAAAAGGATTCGTTTGGAGAGTATTTGGTTGAAATCTCCTTATGTTGTTCCTAAACAAAAGCGAATGGGGCAAGATTGGAAAGAAGGAAAGACTTGACGAAGGTGTCCCTTCCATTATGTTAGTCGAGAAAGTGGAATTATTGAAAAATTTAATGACTAGATGAAGAAGGATAATAGTGAATATAATTCCAATCCATTCAGATTAGCTAGAATACCCATTCCAAAGTCGTTATTTACCGAGCTTGTGGATCCTAACTCTGATCTTTCGGATGAAGTAAGTTATTAAGTTTGTTTTTTGATTTAGTTTTCAACTGTATTTCTCAAAATCTCAGGTTATTTTTATAGTATAGAAAGCAGGACATAACTTCAGCATATTTTTATAGTATAGAAAGCAGGACATAACTTAAGCATATTTTTAGTGCTGAAGTTTAGCAATTAAAACTAAAACTTCAGCTTGTTTATGCTGAAGTTTTGGAAAATGAACTAAACAACTTCAGCATTTATGCTGAAGTTTTGACATGCAGTCTCTATTTTTTTTTTCTAAACTTCTTAAATCAAACATGTTGTAGCTTTTTTAGATTATTTCCTAAAACTTAAAACTGCTATATTTCTTGCGAAAAAAATATTGCTATCACATTCCAAGTTATTTAAAATCAAGATGTGCAATAACAAATTTACTTTTTGATCAGTACATGACTAAGCTAGGTACTGTTCACCCTATAGATGACGAAAAGAAAAACAATTTAAAAATGAGGGAAAAGTCAAAAAGTAAATCAAAGAGAAAGAGGCCATCTAAAGAAGAAGAGGAAGTGGTGTTTCAGGAACTTACAAAGTATACTTGGTTTGAAGATCAATCAACTGGTGAAATGGTGGCCAACTATGTAAGAGGCACTAACCTCTCATGTGGGATCACATGGGCATGTGCTGAAAAAGTATTTTTTCCATTTCGACTTCCGCCAACAAGGAAGCAGACATCAACACACTAATTTTTTGGAATTCTGAGCTTTAAAGAGAAAATTATATATGTGTATGATTCCTTAAAAAATCAAGCATATGAAAGTGCGTTTAAACATGTCGAAATTTATGCCCGGTTGATCTCACACTACCTCAAATGCTTGGAGTTTGCATCACACAATAAGAGTTGGGCAGAAAGTTGTGTGGATAAATTTCAAATTATGTGGATGAAGACACCCCTACAGGGTAACAAGTACATGTTTGGCATATCTTTTAACGATGCATCTTATGTTTATTATTTTTTCTTCTTGTGTTAACTATTCTTCAATTCTTGTTTTCACATGTTTTTGTAGTGTTGATTGTGGTATATATACTCTTAAGTTCATGGAAATGCGCTTGAAGAGAGAAAATGTCTTTAATTTCAATCAAAGTCAGGCTCTTACATTCAGGAGAGAATTGGCTGCAAATCTGTGGGCTCATGTAATGTGGAAAAAGGAAAGCAACTATGATACTCCAGAAGAGAAATTAGGAGATGATTATGGAGAATATGAAGATATTATGTGTGAATTTTTTTAATAGAGTATAACTTGTAAATGAAAAATAAATTTTTTATTTTTTTAAAGGATATAAGTGAAATCTAATATCTTTTATCATAAATTTTTAGTATATTTTTGATGAAATTCAGCATGCTAAACTTCAACATAAAGTAAACTAATGAATCCAGTAAAAAACTTCAGTTTGTATTGTGCTGAAGTTTTTACAACCATTACTAAAAAACTTCAGCTTGTCTTGTGCTGAAGGTTTTTCAAAAAGCTAGCTTTTTCTGATAAACTATTGAATACAGGAGAAAACTTCAGCATATAGAGAGCTGAAGTTTTTACAAATGAACTGATTAACTTCAGCTTCTTGTGCTGAAGTTTAAAAAAAAGCTCATGACAAAACTATAGAATGACAAAACTTCAGCATATGAGGTGCTGAAGATTTTACAAATGAACTAATTGACTTCAGCATCTTGTGCTGAAGTTTTTCATAAAGCTGTATTTTTTTTAAACTTAGTTAAGCATCTTGTGCTGAAGTTTTTCATAAAGCTCATGACGACTAAAAAATAGAATCCAGGGATAAAAACTTCAGCACAATGATAGCTGGAGTATTTAAAAATGAACTAATTTACTTCAACATCTTGTGCTGAAGTTTTTCATAAAGCTCATGACGACTAAACTATAGAATACAGTTCATCACCTAGGATGCTGAAGTATTTACAAATGAACTAATTTACTTCAGCATCTTGTGCTGAAGTTTTTCATAAAGCTCATGACGACTAAACTATAGAATACAGTTCATCACCTAGGATGCTGAAGTATTTACAAATGAACTAATTTACTTCAGTATCTTGTGTTGAAGTTTTTCATAAAGCTCATGACGACTAAACTATAGAATCCAGTAATAAAAACTTTAGCACGTAAGGTGCTGACGTGTTTAAAGATGAACTAACTTCGTTCACCATCTTGTGCTGAAGTTTTTCATAAAGCTCATGACGACTAAACTTCAGCATATTTTTTTAAATTGATACTTATCTTTTTAGCATTTACTAGCTAGTTTTTTATCACCTACTTATCTTACTTTTACATTTATTGTCTGAAAATTTATGAGGCTGAAGTTATTTTATTACTGTACAAAAACTGTGGACAGGCTGAAGTAACATTTACCACTTACTTGTTTTACCACCTACTTATCTTTTTATATTGAATTTCTCTAAACGTAAAACAGTAAAACAGACCTGAAAAGTTACTTTTACATTTATTGATAATAAATTGATTAGTGCACTCTTTTACAAATGAACTGATTAACTTCAGCTTCTTGTGCTGATGTTTTAAAAAAATCTCATGACAAAACTATAGAATTAAGGACAAAACTTCGACATATGAGGTGTTGAAGATTTTACAAATGAACTAATTGACTCTAGGATCTTGTGCTGAAGTTTTTCATAAAGCTATATTTTTTTTAACTTGATACTTATATTTTTTACATTTACTAGTTTCACCTACCACCTACTTATCTTATAACATTCAATTTCTCTGAACGTAAATCATTAAACATACCTGAAAATTTACTTTTACATTTATAGATATTAAATTGATTAGGTGCACTCTTTGGCTATATAAACTATCGAATCCAAGGATAAAAACTTCAGCACAATTGTAATGAAGGAGACGTCCCGAAGTTTCATGTGTGAAGGAGACTTGCCACAGATTGTGGTGCATGACAAACTCGAGTTTTGGGATATTTGTGAAGCACCACAAACTGTGGCTAGTCTCCTTCACACATGAAATTTCTGGACGTCTCCTTCATTATCTTTGCTTTCACAACCTGTTACTGTTGCCCATACTGTAGCAAGTAGTAATACAGTGGCCGCAACTGTGGATCATAGTTTACTAAAAAAATTTAATCCTTATGATAAGAGTGCCACCTCACTTGTCAACCGGTATCTTTCTATGCCAAGGACAACGATAGCAACGACAGTCGTTTGCTAGTGCTTCCAACTATGTCGGTGCTATCATTGCCCTTGGCATAGAAAGATAGCGGTTGACAAGTGAGTGGTACTCTCATCATAATGATTAACATTTTTTAGTAAACTATGATCCACAACTGCGACCACTGTATTACTACTTTCTACAGCAGGGGCAACAGTAACAGGTTGTGAAAGCAAAGATAATGAAGACGTCTTGAAATTTAATGTGTGAAGGAGACTTGCCACAGATTGTGGTGCATGACAAACTTGAGTTCTGGGATATTTGTGATGCACCAGAAACTATGGTCAGTCTCCTTCACACATGAAATTTTTGGACGTCTCCTTCATTATCTTTGCTTCCCACAAATTTCTAGATGCACACCATTTAAGCATGTCTTTGTGATCATGGAAGGTGGAAACAAGATAGAAATTATGAAAGTCCAGAAGGGAAAGAAGGACATGACTATGGAGAATATAAAGAGCCTTTGTGTGAATTTCTTTGAATAGAGAATAACTTGTAAATGAAAAATATTTTTTTTCATTTTTTTTCAAGGATGTAAGTGAAAAAAAAATTTGAATTTTGTGAATATACATTAATTTGTGTGAATTATGAGTTCTCTGTCTTTTAAATTTTCTTCTATTCGGATTATCAAATTAGAGAGTACTGAACTTTTTACAAAAGAACTAATTTCATAAAGCTCATGACGACTAAACTATCGAATTCAGGGATAAAAACTTCAGCACATTACGTGCTGAAGTGTTTACAAATGAACTAATTTACTTCAATATAAAATGTTGAAGTTTTTCATAAAGCTCTTGACGACTAAACTATAGAATACAGTTCAGTACCTAGGGTGCTGAAGTATATACAAATGAACTAATTTACTTCAGTATCTTGTGCTGAAGTTTTTCATAAAGCTCATGACGGCTAAACTATAAAATCCAGGGATACAAACTTCAGCACAATGGTAGCTGAAGTATTTAAAAATGAACTAATTTACTTCATCATCTTGTTCTTGAGTTTTTCATAAAGCTCATGACGACTAAACTATCGAATCCAGGTATTAAAACTTCAGCACAATTGTAGCTAAAGTATTTTAAAATGAAATAATTTGTTATTTTAAAATGAACTAATTTACTTCAACATCTTGTGCTGAAGTTTTTCATAAAGCGGTGCTGAAGTATTTACAAATGACTAATTAACTTCAGTATCTTGTGCTGAAGTTTTTCATAAAGCTCGTGATGACTAAACTATAGAATCCAGTAATAAAAACTTCAGTACGTAAGGTGCTGACGTGTTTAAAGATGAACTAACTTAGTTCACCATCTTGTGCTGAAGTTTTTCGTAAAGCTCATGACGACTAAACTATAAAATCCAGTGATAAAAACTTCAGCACATTACGTGCTGAAGTGTTTACAAATGAACTAATTTACTTCAGCATAAAATGCTGAAGTTTTTCATAAAGCTCATGACGACTAAACTTCAGCATATTTTTTTAAATTGATACTTATCTTTTTAGCATTTACTAGATAGCTTTTTTATCACCTATTTATCTTACATTTACATTTATTGTCTGAAAATTTATGAGGCTGAAGTTATTTATTACTGTATAAAAACTGTGGACAGGCTGAAGTAACATTTACCACTTACTTGTTTTACCA